>JAODXP020004317.1:0-15000 GCA_027497455.2 Sardinella longiceps | reverse complement strand
AATCGCAGATTGTTGCAAGCAGTTGTCTCGCAAAAGGTTTAACATGTCAAATCGCAGTTTCGGAGTTTTAGAATGTTGCAGTTTTTAGAACGTCACAGCCTGTCTCGTTGCAGATCTTTGGTCTGGAGCTACCTTAAAGAACACCAGTGCAGTTAGCTCTAGAGAACCCTAGTGAAGTTAGCTCTGGAGAACCCTAGTGAAGTTAGCTCTAGAGAACATTAAGTCCCAATCTCAATTCACCCCTTGGCCCTACCCCTCACCCCTACCCCTCCGTTTTGCGCGTTCACGTGTAGGGGTAGGGCTATCCCAATACTCGTTAAGGCATAGGGGTAGGGGTAAGGGGGAGGGCTATGTAGCCCTCGAAACGTAGGGGTACGGACAGGCAGACTCCGTTTGGAGGGGTACGAGATATTTCCCAGAATACAACGCGATTACCTGGCAATGCGAAACATTTTACAATGGCGGCGCCCGACAAGAGAAGAACACAAATGTAAGTAGCATTTTTTTGCCATAATTTAACTGTTTTAACCGTTTTAGATTGTGATAACTGATGTATTGTGTGAGGTTACTATGGTGGCAATGTGTAGTTGTTTCTGATATAAACGCTGTATGAGGAAAATAGCCGTTATTTACGTTGGAGTAATCAGTCAATGCACGTGAAAATGCCGAGTTGTCTCTTTTGAAATTGTATTTATTTGTATTTTTCTATAATGGATAAAAGTGCATGCTATAATGTCATGTCGTGTCTTGTTCCCCCAGAACAATGCTGAGCCCAGCAACTCCGATGTGCCATGCACCTTCCTTGTTCCTGCTCCGGTTAACGTTACCTCACCATCTCGTTCTTGATGATTGCACTGTTGCCCGTTTATGTTCATATTGTTAATTGACTGCACTGTTATTTGCACTATTTCTGAAAATAAGCTGCCTTATGAGTCTGTAATGTGAGTAATCTAATAAAAGAAATTAGCCTAAGGACAAAAGGTTTATGAGCATGATTAACGTTATCACATCAACATCATATGAACGACAGGAACGGATATTTGTATGAAGAGATTTATTATACAAGGGATAAGAAAAAAATGGGGGTACATTCACAAACAAAACATCTTAACAGATCATTTTGAAATATGTCAGGCATGTTTAGGCATCTTAGAACAGGCATGTTGTGGTCCAGTCGGCAATAATTTGTAGGATGACCCGGCGTCTGCTGGAAAGAAAAAAACATGGAAAGATCAGGCTTTCATCCTCCCAAACCAACACATCGATGGCACACACAATGCAGTGCATTTATTTACCTCATCAAATCTGAACCTGGTACAAAGAAAACCGCTTCAAAAACGCATGAGCTGCATGTTTATCACAAACGGAACAAGGCGAGTAACGTTAACAAAGGTTACGCGTTAACGTTAGCTTATGCTTTCAGATAGGTTAGCCAGGTTACGATACTACTCCAATTAATAAATCAGCAAATCCAACGACACAAGCAAATTGTTTCTATATTACACGATATCACAAATGTACAGTTACAAGCAGTTTCAAACACACACACACACAAACACACACATTATGATATCCACACACGCTTTACATGCGTTATTTGCATTAATCTACATACCGTAAGAAGCTCCAGCAATCCCAGATGTCGAAGACGCCTTCGCTTGATGGTATTCCTTCTATTCGATTCAAATATCTGTAAAAATACCCGAATCGCCCAGGACAGCGCTACAATACGGCAGCAGGCATGTTTGTTTATTTCTGGCTGATGAAGCTGTCGCTTTTGGTTACGTTACCAACTGACGGCGTGGACCTATGACGTACGTGACTGTGAAGTGTTATCCCAATTCATAGGGGTACAGTTTCAAGCCCTACCCCTTACAGCTCCGTTTGAAAGGCCGAGGGGTAGGGGTAAGGGTAGGGGTAGGGGTAGAAAAATAGAATTGAGATTGGGCCGAAGTCTGAAAACTGTTAGCTTAGTTACATAGACTGTTAGAGAGTTGCTGCCATTCAATGACTATCGTAGCGTTCGTTCAGGGACACATTTGTCTTTGCCTCCAAGTGTGATTTAGGGGTCAAGAATATTACAGTACACTGAATTATTTTGCTATTATCTCATGATGTAATAGATGAGGTGTGTGTGTGTGTGTGTGTGTGTGTGTGTGTGTGTGTGTTGGTGGGCTGGCTTGCATTGTTGGGAAGTTGTATGTGTTTTTCCCTAACAGGGTACTGAGTCGAACAATAACAAGAGGGCGGTGTGTGTGTGTGTGTGTGTGTGTTTTTCCCTAGCAGGGTGGTGAGTCGAACAATAACAAGAGAGCAGTGTGTGTGATGGTCGTCCTCCTGTTTGTCACATTCAGCTTTGGCCCTGTCAGGTACCACTGCTCTCCTCTCTCTCTCTCTCTCTCTCTCTCTCTCTCTCTCTGTCTGTCTCTCCCCTCTCTTCCTATATTTCCATCTGTCTGTACCACTGCTCTCCCCTCTCTCCTTATCTCTCCGTCTCTGTCTATCCCTCTCCCCCGCCCTTTTGCTTTCATTTCTCCTCACTCTTGTTTTACTCTCTTTATCCATGATTACTAAATAACTCGTTACACACTATTACATTATCCTCTTTGTCTCACTTTCTCTCCCTCTTTTTCTCTTGCCCTCTCTCCCACTCTCTCTATCCTCCACTCTCCCTTTCTCTCTGTCTTATCCTTCTCTCTCCTCCTCTCTCTGTCTCTGTCTCCTTCTCTCTCTGTCTCTCTCTCCTTTTTCTCCTTCTCCCTCTCTGTGTCCTTCCTTCCCTCTCTCCCTCTCCGTGTCTCTCCCTCAGTATCTCGGACAGGAAGTTGGAGTCGGCGCTGCAGCAGAGTTTGTCGTCTCACGCGGGGAGACACCTGCTGGGCTTTGAGAAGGAGCAGGAGCTCAACCAATCAGACGTGAGAGTGAGCATGGCCTCTGAGAGCGAGCCAATCCCTGAGGTGGGGGCTCAGGACCGGTGGGGAGGTGATCTGCCCAGGGAGACCGCAGATTCCGACCACTTCAGGTGCGCCAGTGTTCTCAATCACCTTCTATACCCCATGTCCATCGGCAAGTGCTATTAAAGGAATAGTTCACCTCTTTATGAGAATTGGTTATTCGCCCCCTTACCTGGAGTTACATATGTGGGTAAGAGCATTTGGGGCTCAGTGCATGTGTTGTCCTAGTCTGGCAACATCAATTTTACCTTTAACTTAACATAGGCACTTGAAAGTAAAGCTGCCAAAGAGTTGCTATCTGGCAACATTACATTCAAGTCCCTATGCTAAGATAAAGCTAAAAAATGGGGAAAGTTGAGGATGCCATACTAGGAAAACGTAAGCATTGAGACCAAAATGCTTTTACCCACATAATGTAACTCCAGGTAAGGAGGTGAATAACCAATTTTCATAAAGTATAAACTATTCCAGTTCTTACTGTACCGTTAATGTAAGGTAACCACAATGTAACTCTCTTAATCTGTGTGTGTGTGTGTGTGTGTGTGTGTAGGAACCTGAGCAGTGTTTTCAGTGACCTGAAGGATCTGATCTACTTCTCCTCTCCTGACTGCAGGCAGTTTAACCGTTCCGAGTCCCTGAGGTACACACGCACAACCAGACATATACACACACACACACACACACACACACACACACACACACACACAACCACATATAAGAGTCTTTTTATTGTTTCTTAGTTGCAAGGTTTCTCTTTGGCTCGCTTACAAAATTACAACCTTAAGATTCTATGCTGTAATTTGATCCTAATCCTCGCTTAAGGTTTGTGTGTGTGTGTGTGTGTGTGTGTGTGTGTGTGTGTGTGTGTGTGTTCTGTTAGCAGACTAGCTAATGTTAAGTATGTGTGTGTGTGTTTTGTGTTAACAGACTAGCTGATGAGTTGCGAGGCTGGGTCCATCGCCACCAGATTGACCGCACCAAGTCTGGAGGGAAGCCGAAAATAGTCAAAAAGCCCAAAGTAACACAGGTATGCATGTCACACCTTTACCTATGTCACACCTTTACCTGCACAAACTAGCACAGGTACATATGTCACACCTTTACCTGCCCAAACTAGCACAGGTACACATATGTCATACCCCTACTTATCTCTCACCTTTAGCCCAATATACCCACTTAAACTAGCACAGGTCATATGTCAAACCTTTACCTACCCAAAGTAGCATATGTACATAATGCCACACCTATACCTACCCAAAGTAGCATATGTCTACCCAAAGTAACACAGGTACATATGTCACACCTATACCTACCCAAAGTAACACAGGTATGCCACACCTATACCTACCCAAAGTAACACAGGTACATATGCCACACCTATACCTACCCAAAGTAACACAGGTACATATGTCACACCTATACCTACCCAAAGTAACACAGGTACATATGTCACACCTATACCTACCCAAAGTAACACAGGTACATATGTCACACCTATACCTACCCAAAGTAACACGGGTACATATGTCACACCTATACCTACCCAAAGTAACACAGGTATGCCACACCTATACCTACCCAAGTAACACAGGTACATATGTCACACCTATACCTACCCAAAGTAACACAGGTATGCCACACCTATACCTACCCAAAGTAACACAGGTATGTCACACCTACCCAAAGTAGACACATTGGCGCAAGTATGTATATCTCTCCTTTACCTGTCTAAACTAGAACAGGTGCATACGTCACTCCTACACAGTAGTACAGGTATGTCACGCCTACCCAAAGTAGCATATCCTTTAGTTGCTTTATATGTATTGTAACTTCACGTAAAATAATGACAGTAATAACCCAGTCTCATAAAAAGGTGACTCAATGCTTTAAATGAATTGAATGATGCTTGGACTAGCTGGGATATGGGAAGGCTAGATGGCCTCGGTCATGACCGTCTCCTCCATACTCTCCTGAGCAGCAGAATGACTGTTTGTTTTCTCCTCCATACTCTCCTGAGCAGCAGAATGACTGTTTGTTTTTTCTGCTCCATACTCTCCTGAGCAGCAGAATGACTGTTTGTCAGTTTGACTGTTTGTTTTTTCTCTCCACTCCAGCAGAAGACCCAACAAAGGAAGACCAATTTCTCCCGGTATCTCCCCATTCAGGCTCACAGGTCTATTGAGAGGTGAGGAAAAGCTACATGTAGTACCAGCTTACTATGTAGTACCAGCTACTCCAGTAGATATTCAGTATACTCCAGTAGATATCCAGTAGATATTCAGTGTATATACTCCAGTAGATATCCAGTAGATACTCCAGGAGATATTCAGTATACTCCAGGAGATATTCAGTAGATACTCCAGGAGATATCCAGTAGATACTCCAGTAGATATTCAGTAGATACTCCAGGAGATATTCAGTAGATACTCCAGGAGATATCCAGTAGATACTCCAGGAGATATCCAGTAGATACTCCAGTAGATATTCAGTAGATACTCCAGGAGATATTCAGTAGATACTCCAGGAGATATCCAGTAGATACTCCAGGAGATATTCAGGAGATACTCCAGGAGATATTCAGTAGATACTCCAGTAGATATTCAGTAGATACTCCAGTAGATATTCAGTAGATACTCCAGGAGATATCCAGTAGATACTCCAGGAGATATCCAGTATACTCCAGTAGAGATATTCAGTAGATACTCCAGGAGATATCCAGTAGATACTCCAGGAGATATTCAGTAGATACTCCAGGAGATATCCAGTAGATACTCCAGGAGATATTCAGTAGATACTCCAGTAGATATTCAGTAGATACTCCAGGAGATATTCAGTAGATACTCCAGGAGATATTCAGTAGATACTCCAGGAGATATCCAGTAGATACTCCAGGAGATATCCAGTAGATACTCCAGGAGATATTCAGTAGATACTCCAGGAGATATCCAGTAGATACTCCAGGAGATATTCAGTAGATACTCCAGTAGATATTCAGTAGATACTCCAGGAGATATTCAGTAGATACTCCAGGAGATATTCAGTAGATACTCCAGTAGATATTCAGTAGATACTCCAGGAGATATTCAGTAGATACTCCAGGAGATATCCAGTAGATATCCAGTAGATACTCCAGTAGATATTCAGTAGATACTCCAGGAGATATTCAGTAGATACTCCAGTAGATATCCAGTAGATACTCCAGGAGATATTTACTCCAGGATACGATCCAGGTTCAGTAGTACTCTCAGTAGATACTCCAGTAGATACTCCAGTCAGTAGATACTCCAGGAGATATCCAGTAGATACTCAGGAGATATTCAGTAGATACTCCAGGAGATATCCAGTAGATACTCCAGGAGATATTCAGTAGATCATTCAGTAGATACTCCAGTAGATATTCGTATATTCAGTAGATACTCCAGTAGATATTCAGTAGATACTCCAGTAGATATTCAGTAGATACTCCAGGAGATATTCAGTAGATACTCCAGGAGATATCCAGTAGATACTCCAGGAGACATCCCAGTGCAGATACTCCAGGAGATATTCAGTAGATACTCCAGGAGATACTCAGGAGATACCCAGTAGGTACTCCAGCAGACATTCAGTAGATACTCCAGGAGATATTCAGTAGATACTCCAGTAGATATTCAGTAGATACTCCAGTAGATATTCAGTAGATACTCCAGGAGATATTCAGTAGATACTCCAGGAGATATCCAGTAGATATTCAGTAGATACTCCAGTAGATATTCAGTAGATACTCCAGGAGATATTCAGTATACTCCAGAAGATATTCAGTAGATACTCCAGGAGATATCCAGTAGATACTCCTGTAGATATTCAGTAGATACTCCAGGAGATATTCAGTAGATACTCCAGGAGATATTCAGTAGATACTCCAGGAGATATTCAGTAGATACTCCAGGAGATATTCAGTAGATACTCCAGGAGATATTCAGTAGATACTCCAGGAGATATTCAGTGTATATACTCCAGTATACAATTAATAGATCCTCCAGTAGATATTCAGTAGATACTCCAGTTTACAATCAGTAGATCCTACAGTATATGTTCAGTATACTCAGTAGATCCTCCAGTATACCTAGTATATACTCAGTAGATCCTCCAGTCCTGTGCTATAATCTGTGACCTTTGACCTCCACAGCCAGCTGCAGGTGTTTCCGGGCCCTGAGATCAGCTACAGTGATTTCCTGGACGCCATTGATAGACGAGAGGACACTTTCTATGTGGTGTCCTTTAGACGGGTGAGAGACTCAACCCCCACATCACTTCAACCAATCGCAAACAACCCTCAGATAATGTGAACTAATCAGAAACGATCCCTGGAGAACATCAACCAATCACAAACAGCCCTCAGATAATGTTGACTAATCAGAAACGATCCCTGGAGAACATCAACCAATCACAAACAACACATATAGAACATCAACCAATTATAACAACAGAGAACGATTATTAGTGGATATAAAGTTGATGCCTTATACATTGGTTCATAAGAGATGATAACAACCTGTGCAACGGATACCAACTAGCTCGGCTAGCGCTAACTGCTGAGTTGGAAGCCTGGCCTTTGAGCTCAGTGGTTAGAGCGTCCGACTCCCATGCCGGTGCGGACCGCCACTGGCTACACCTGTACATCAGTCATTCAATTCACTGTAAAGTAGTAAATTGTGATATGCGAACTGAAGTCTTGTATATAATATAAACAAATATTATTTGTATATTTTGTACCTTCTGACAATATTCAACATATTCTGTATATAGACACAATGTTCCTCCATTTGATATTAAATATACATTTAAATCTAAACTCTGCTCAAGGCTAAGCTAACCATAACCTATGTCTCTAGGCTAGGTTAGTCATAACTTATGACCGTAGGCTAGGCTAACCATAAACTATGTCTCTAGGCCAGGTTAGTCATAACTTATGACCGTAGGCTAGGCTAACCATAAACTATGTCTCTAGGCCAGGTTAGTCATAACTTATGACCGTAGGCTAGGCTAACCATAAACTATGTCTCTAGGCCAGGTTAGTCATAACTTATGACCGTAGGCTAGGCTAACCATAAACTATGTCTCTAGGCCAGGTTAGTCATAACTTATGACCGTAGGCTAGGCTAACCATAAACTATGTCTCTAGGCCAGGTTAGTCATAACTTAT
This sequence comes from Sardinella longiceps, assembly GCA_027497455.2. Lineage (NCBI taxonomy): Eukaryota > Metazoa > Chordata > Actinopteri > Clupeiformes > Clupeidae > Sardinella > Sardinella longiceps. Next base: position 6,861 of record JAODXP020004317.1, on the reverse strand, counting down.
GACCGTAGGCTAGGCTAGCCATAAACTATGTCTTTAGGCCAGGTTAATGTTGACCTCTGTTCAAGGCTAGGTTAATCATTCAATTCAATTCAATTTTATTTGTATTGCGCACAAATACAGTACATTGTCTCACGGCGCTTTACAGACAGTACGGGAAGCATCCATGAGAATCAGGGGCAAGAAACAAAAAACTCCCTCGCTTTGTAAATAATTTGTTATGTAGGAAGAAACCTTGGGCAGATCCACGCCTCATGGACTCAGCCTACCTGCCTGGGGCCTAATAAAGTATCCGTAAAGTCTGATGCTTTGATTGACCATGGTTAACACAAAACAGTATGAGTACTGAATGTAGTCAGAGATGATATACACATAGTTTGTGTGACAGTCAGGGCCAAGGGATGGAGTCAGTAGTTGGAGTGTGGGATTAGTCAGTAATTGGAGTGGGATCAGAGTTCATTGGGTGTTGGTCGCCATCTAAGTAGTGGTCATCAGGGGGCCATCAGGCCAGTTCCATCACGGGCCTCAGAGAAAAGGGGAGGATGGTCCTGGTGTGTGGCTCCGGGGGGGTTGGTCAGCATCCGTAGTGGGGTAGGGTTGGTGGCAGGGAGGTTCATCACTCAGCCAGTGCGTCGGGGCAGAGGAGGCAAGAGAGACAAAAAGAAACAGAAACAAGAGGGTTAGGCCAATCTAGGAGGACATCATCACCTTTGTCCCTAGGCTAGCCTAACCATAACCTTTGTCTTTAGGCTAGCCTAACCATAACCTTTGTCCCTAGGCTAGCCTAACCATAACCTTTGTCTTTAGGCTAGCCTAACCATAACCTTTGTCCCTAGGCTAGCCTAACCATAACCTTTGTCCTTAGGCTAGCCTAACCATAACCTTTGTCTTTAGGCTAGGTTGATCATGACGCATGTCCCCAGTCTAGGCTAACCATAACGTATTTCCCTGGGCTAGGCTAATCATGACGTATGTCCCCGGGCTAGGCTAATCATGACGTATGTCCCCAGGCTAGGCTAATCATGACGTATGTCCCCGGGCTAGGCTAATCATGACGTATATCCCCGGGCTAGGCTAATCATGACGTATATCCCCGGGCTAGGCTAATCATGACGTATATCCCCGGGCTAGGCTAATCATGACGTATATCCCCGGGCTAGGCTAATCATGACGTATGTCCCCGGGCTAGGCTAATCATGACGTATATCCCCGGGCTAGGCTAATCATGACGTATATCCCCAGGCTGGGTTAATCATGACGTATATCCCCAGGCTAGGCTAATCATGACGTATATCCCCGGGCTAGGCTAATCATGACGTATATCCCCGGGCTGGGCTAATCATGACGTATATCCCCGGGCTGGGCTAATCATGACGTATATCCCCGGGCTAGGCTAATCATGACGTATATCCCCGGGCTAGGCTAATCATGACGTATATCCCCAGGCTAGGCTAATCATGACGTATATCCCCAGGCTAGGCTAATCATGACGTATATCCCCGGGCTAGGCTAATCATGACGTATATCCCCGGGCTGGGTTAACTCTGACTCTGTTTCTCCTGTACTACAGGATCATCTGCTACTCCCTGCAATCAGCCACAACAAAACATCGCGGCCCAAGATGTCTTTGGTCATGCCTGCTATGTCTGTCAATGGTAAGATGTTTTTGGTCATGCCTGCTATGTCTGTCAATGGTAAGATTTTCAGCAGTAGATACTTCATTAGACTTAAACTGGGAACTTCATTACTCTTTTATTTTAAGTAAAAAGCCGCACTCTCGAGTATACTCTCTTAATTTATTATAAGGGGTTTAACATGCCTCTGAAGAAGGCTTAGGCCGAAACGTCTGTCTTTGTCATGTTAAACCCCTTATAATAAATTAAGAGAGTATACTCGAGAGTGCGGCTTTTACTTAAAATATTTGCGAACCCCTTCGCTCGCACCCAAAGACCTCGAGAAGATTACACTGGAGTTGAGCGCACTTTTTTTAAAAAAAAAACTTCATTACTCTGGCAGATTTAACCTGGGAACAGACCTTCCAATATTTTTAGTCTTTAATGATTTGAAAGCGATTGAGTGAGCCAAACCTACAAACTTGATGCAGAACAATTGGAGTTGTGCATGAGCACAAACCTAATGACTGAGTTGTCAGCATTTTGATGTCATAATTGATCATTGGTAAGATAGAGACCATAGAACAGAGCAGTTAAGATAATATCTAACCTGTTTGATTCGGTCTGAATGAATCGTAATTGTTTCAACAATGTAAAGAATCTCATCATTACAAATCGGTCACCCAAACACACATGGGGACTCTTGCCACAACTTGCAACTACTGATGTTTACCCATGACTGGCCCAATATTGGTGTTAATAATTGGTAGGTCTGTTCCCAGTTTTAGAAAGGCCAAAATGAGCAACTTGAGCTAAAAGGTTTGTGGCAAATCTATAGCTGTACAGTGATGAGTGCACAGGAAAAAAGGGGAGGGCTCAGAACACAACCCTGAGGAACACCAGTGTTGATGGTCAGCAATAAGGCTCCTGTAAGAGCGCTGGTCCTGTGTATGTGTTATGCACTGGTCCTGTGTAGCCCTGTGTATGTGTTATGCACTGGTCCTGTGTAGCCCTGTGTATGTGTTATGCACTGGTCCTGTGTAGCTCTGTGTATGTGTTATGCACTGGTCCTGTGTAGCCCTGTGTATGTGTTATGCACTGGTCCTGTGTAGCCCTGTGTATGTGTTAAGCACTGGTCCTGTGTAGCCCTGTGTATGTGTTAAGCACTTCTCTTTAGTGTTAAATCCCCCATTAGCCCTGTGTATGTCTTATGCTCTTTTATTGAGTTTTGAGTCTAATTCTAGTGCCAGGTACACAATTGGTATACTGCACTGGTATGCCGCATATGACAGTTGAATGTTAAGTCCCTGTATAACTCCTCTGGTCGCTATGAGACCTATAACTCGTATAACAACTCATATATCTCTCTTCTCTCCTGCAGAGTCCCTGTAGAACTCCTCTGGTCGCTATGAGACCTATAACTCGTATAATAACTCGTATATGTCTCTTCTCTCCTGCAGAGTCCCTGTATAACTCCTCTGGTTGCTATGAGACCTATAACTCGTATAATAACTCGTATATCTCTCTTCTCTCCTGCAGAGTCGCTGTATAACTCCTCTGGTCGCTATGAGACCTATAACTCGTATAATAACTCGTATATCTCTCTCCACCCCTGCAGAGTCCCTGTATAACTCCTCTGGTCGCTATGAGACCTATAACTTGTATAATAACTCGTATATCTCTCTTCTCTCCTGCAGAGTCGCTGTATAACTCCTCTGGTCGCTATGAGACCTATAACTCGTATAATAACTCGTATATGTCTCTCCACCCCTGCAGAGTCCCTGTATAACTCCTCTGGTCACTATGAGACCTATAACTCGTATAATAACTCGTTTATCTCTCTTCTCTCCTGCAGAGTCGCTGTATAACTCCTCTGGTTGCTATGAGACCTATAACTCGTATATCTCTCTTCTCTCCTGCAGAGTCCCTGTATAACTCCTCTGGTCGCTATGAGACCTATAACTCGTATAATAACTCGTGTATATCTCTCTCCACCCCTGCAGAGTCGCTGTATAACTCCTCTGGTCGCTATGAGATGATGATGCAGGTTGACTGTGAGGTCATGGACACTCGCATCATCCCCATCAAGGCCTCGGCCGTTCCCCCCTCACTGCGTGACCCGCCACGGCCCCCTCCGCCTCACCATCACCATGGCAACCACAGCTTCCCCAAGAGCCGTCACCATGCCCATGGGGCAGCGTCTCCACGGCAACCCTTACCTGTGCGGAGGAGAGGAGATGGATACTTCCTCAGCCAGGACGGAGGAGAGGTGTAAGGAGAGAGGGAAAAGAGGGAGGAGAGGTGTAAGGAGAGAGGGATGAGAGGGAGGAGAAGTACAAGGGAGAGAGTGATGTGAAGGAAATACATGGTGGGGTGGTGAGGGGAAATGCTTGTGAAAGTAACACAGCATGGAGAGAAATCTATGAAGGAGTCGATATGAAAAGAGAACATTGCCCCCCCCCCAAAAAAAAATGCAGAGAACTGCAGCCTTTAAGCAATTGTCATTACTGACAGGCCGGTGAAAAGCTAGTGCCAGTTTCTAAACCAGTATCTCCAGTTGTATCCAGTTTCTAAACCAGTATCTTCAGTTGTATCCAATCAGATAATTGTCCTAACCAGATTAAGCAGACATACATACACAGTTCGACAGACTCAGATCCCTTTTTAAGTGCTAGTGTAAGTAGTACACATCTCCTCCTGATATACAAATTAGCTCATGTTTAGTCCCAACCTTGCCTGTCTGCTGCACTTAGATACTTAACCAGTACTGTGGAATCACTGCTGTTTGCCTGTGTTTAGAACCCAGAGCTAGGCGGTACTGTGGAATCACTGCTGTTTGCCTGTGTTTAGAACCCAGCTCTAGGCGGTACTGTGGCATCACTGCTGTGCTAGAACCCCAAGCTAGGCAGCCCCGACCCTGGAGGACCAGAGCAGCAGTCTGGCTGGATGAGCCGAGGGTTAACCCTAACCTAACCCTAACCATAGGGGCCATGGATGATGGCAGCAATGGGGGCTGCACTATGAGAAGATGTGGTCATAGTGCTCCTGTGTGTGTCTGTTGTGTGTGTGTGTGTGTGTGTGTGTGTGTGTGTGTGTGTGTGTGTGTGTGGCCTCTTTTGATTTACTGGTCATGTCTTGTGTCTTTTGTTAGCTCGAGTTTTGAGTCTTTTTATATTTGTTTATTACTTTGAAAATGGATTTTATATTGCTGGGGGTGGGTGTATTTAAAGTGACTATTTTCACAATAGGTGTATATATTGGTAATTTGTAATTTTGTGTGTGTGTTTTTTGTTCTGTTTTTTATATATATATATATATATTGCACATTTCTGTTCAGTTGTGTTATGTTGTCCCCGGCCATTAAGGAGCCTCTAGTATGTAAATAGAAACCATTTGGGACAGGAGGCTATTGAGTGGCTTATGGGCCACGATGAGGCTATTGAATGGCCTATGGGCCACTATGAGGCTATTGAGCTTGCTCTGACACCCTGCTGCACATTCTACAGTCCAATGGTCTTTTAAAGGCCAGCTTAGCGCTGCTATCTGGCATGAAACAGAAAATGACCGCAACAGATATTGAAGCAGACACTAGTCCAGACATAGCTTAAAGCAGCAGGCATTCAGAAAGGAACAAATCCTGGCAGACATGATGATGCATTAAAGGAATATTTAGCCTTTTTATGAAAATTGTTGTTTTCACCCTCTTCCCTGGAGGTAAATATGTGGGTAAAAGCATTTAACCCCAATTCTAGCTTTAGCTAAGCATAGGCGCTGGAAAGTAAAGGAGCCATAGAGTTGCTATTTGACTACTTTACTTTTCAGCACCTATGCTAAGCTAAAGCTAAAACCCGTAACCACTGGTCTGTTTCTGCCGCTGAAGTGCATTCTGATCGTTAGTCTTAGGGCATAGCTAATTATAGTGGTTTGTATTCAGACAGGCAATCAGTCTGCCTCCCCAAATGCCTCTTACACACCTCATACTGTGGTCATAAGATTGTTATAGCTCCTGGTAGAACTCTGAGAAGATCATACTGTGCTCATAAGATTGTTATAGCTCCCGATAGAACTCTGTGAGAAGACCCATTCTCTCAGAGAGAATGGGTCTCTCACAAACAGCTAGAACATTACAATTAGCTCATTTCAATAAGGTACTCTGTGATGTTGGAAATACTGTGTGAAATTGAGGTTTGTTTGCCAGGGTCCAGGCCACACACACACACACACACACACACACACACACACACACACACACACACACACACACACACACACACAGAGGCATATTTCAGTCCCCTGTTCTGTTGGGTCCTATTGCTACTGTGTAAATGATACATTCATTCCTCTCAGAAACAGAAAGACCGAGTTTGCAGCTGAAAAATCACACTGTGGAGTTAAGGGTTTTTACTATTTGTTTGTTTGGTTGAGAGTGTTTATAAGTGTGTGTGCGTGTGTGTGCGTGCGTGTGGGTAAGTGCTCTTAAGTGTGTGTACCCATATTATAATTCTGTCATAATTCTAACGTTCTCCTCTTTGGTGAATGTGTGAGTTGGTCAGGAACTTTAAGACATTCCCTCCAGGCCTTCACACATCACACGCGCTCTACATACACACACACACACACACACACACACACACTTCAACCAAATCATGATTCAGATTCACGCTCACTTTAATCAAATCATGATTCATATTCACTCTTAAGTCTTGAAGGAAGTTGTATGTGTGTGTGTGTTAACTTTTGCATGGAGTCAGAAGGTTGTAATAGATTTGTAAATATGGTCTGAAGCCCTGTATCCCTTTTTTACATGATTTTCATATTTAAAAGATTCCTTTTACATGAAGAGTCAAATTTAAGTCTTTCTCCTTTGATTGTGCAAGAATTTTGAACTACTGTCTTTTTCTCTTTGTAGAGGAGGAATATAAAGTTGAAAATAAAAGTTTAAATAAAATGCTAAATATTTAAGACATTGGCTGTGTGCTTATTTTGAGAAAGAGAGCAGAGTTGGTTACCTCAATATCACATAATTATAGTTGTTCAGCTCAATATTACCGAAAACCCCATGATGACTCTGATGCTGTGGTTCTACTACCATTGTCTGACTACCTGCTATGAGTTCTGCTACCAGTGTCTGACTACCTGCTATGAGTTTCTACTACCAGTGTCTGACTACCTGCTATGAGTTTCTACTACCAGTGTCTGACTACCTGCTATGAGTTTCTGCTACCAGTGTCTGACTACCTGCTATGAGTTT
>JAODXP020004315.1:0-39486 GCA_027497455.2 Sardinella longiceps | reverse complement strand
TATATATATATAAACGTCTTTTCATATTTCAAATCATAATTTTGCCATCGGATCTAAAGAATAAATCTTCAAACAAGAAAAGTATACGCAGCATCTATTGAGTGTTCATAGCACAATGTGTAAAGAAACAGCATAGCACTCTTGTAAGCTCATAAGATGGTGGTTCTATACTTGACTGTCCTCTTACTCCCCTGAGAAAGCACTTAGTTTTGATATTTTTGTATTGTTTGCAATATATTTGAGTGGTAGCCTTCTTTATCTAATCAAGTAATGTCGCCTAATACTTTTCTTACCAAAAGCAAGACATAAATGATGTGATACCTGGAAATTGAACCCTGGTCAACTGGTTGTTAGTCTGTGACCTAACCACTGTGCCACCATATCCACAGTCTAAAAAATGCTCAAACAAGGTTACCACTTTGCCTTATCTGGTTAGTCACCACAACCCTCCATTGCAGTTATCATAGGTGCATATCTGCTCTAAATAAAATTCATTTACTTGATGATAGAACAAAAAGGCACCTAGATATTTGGACCACAGATAATATGAGTGCAGACGAACAAAGTAGGCAAATTTCAACTGTTTTGTGTGATGGCGCACAGAGCTATGAGCATCTAAAATGGCACTTCATTTCACATTTGCCTAAAATAATTGCCTCTAGCTTAACATAACCAATTCATGCCTATATAGTTTATGCAAATTCTAAAAGAGGAGGTTCCGAAGTGTATATAATATACAAACTAATAAGGTTTTGAGTGTCATATGAACTGTGAGAGGCACACGAGAACGGCACAAAAATGTAAAAGGTCCCATTTTGAAGAGGCCCTTAAGGACAGTGCCTTCAATATGCCACAGAAGCGACATCATTTCTCAAAAGTTTATTTCCCCAACATTTATGTGCCAAAATTTCAGGATGGTAAGATTAAGGCGCAAGGAGATATTTGAAGGCAAAAAACTGAATTTTCAGTACCTCAAAATTATGCTGAAATTTTGGGAAGCCCTAACTTTTGCTAGGAACATTATCAATGTTTAAAAATACAGTTTTGTCCCTTTAAGGCATATGTGACCGCCCGACGAAACCAGGCATAAGTAGCACTGGCACGATCAGAGCTACAGCCAAATGTAGACATGTAGGCAATTTTTTATGTGTTTTGACATCTTAGTAGAAAACAGTACCTTAACACTTATATTTTCAGTTTCTGTGGTCATTACATTGAAATTCGGTCAATAAGGTGTTTATTAAGTTAATTATTTAAGGGTAATCACAAGTTCCTGGTTAACTGATCAAAGACATTTTCGCCGATTTCTTGAAAAGGCATATTGCGAAATGTGTCATAGCTCTGGGTCTTTTTTTCACCCCAATAAACCTCTGTTTGTGCTCTATCAAGCTGAATAGATAACTCATTTTTGATATCCAGAGACTTATGCCTGGTTTTGTGGTGGTGGGTCACATATGTCTACTGGTATTCAAAATTTGAAGGGAATATGAAGAGGGTTTGTATCACCACCCGCATAATTCTTACAGAAACTGACTCTTAAATGTGCGGTTGGTAGCCTAATTGGTCTCTTTAAGTTGGACGCATGCTTCCGCTGTCACACGACTTCGGGAGGGGCAAAGGACATAACGTTACTTCATGTGTATCTGTTCACGCAGATAGGTTGATCCGAACACTAAACACATTAAAGCCAGTGCGATAAAGCCTGACATAGCCCGACCATAATAGGCCTACTGCTGATGAACATTCGTATTATGGGTGGGCTATATCAGGGTAAGTGCGATATTGCGAAGACAGTTGAACTTTTCGGTAAAGATGCCCAGCAGGCGTAAGTGATGTTGACCCTGCGATGTGTTTTGTAAGTTAATTGAACACGTAGCTCTGTCAACTTGCTCACCCACAATGTTAAGCTCTTCAACTCCATCATCTGCATTTCCATATGTGTCCAACCACTCTTACCAGAGCCAAATCAATTTCATGTCCGTCAAAGCTGGCTTGATCAAGAAAGAGAACATTGCGCTATACTTTGGAAAGTCCCCAAAGCGCTCTGTGAACTTTGACTGAAGCTGGCGCATGTATTCGTAGATATGTGTCAATGTGGTTGGAAGTAGCCTAAACTCCCTTGTGTGTCTGAAATATCGTATCGTTCCTATCTGTCTGATCTTTGAAAGTCTTTTCACGCTTTCTCTCGTAATGACGTCTAACATTATATGTTCGACACACAACACTTTCAAAACACACAGCACAATTCTTCTGAGAAACGAACAAATATTCTGCGGTCTAGGAGGAGTGGAAGGCCCGACCTGTCGGCTTCTTTGCCATCTAAGCAATGCATAAAGGGGGCACTCATGTGAAAAATAAATATGGGGAGGGGGGCGCTATTGCTGCGTAGTCATTTTTTAAGGTCAATGACATTTCATCATATGTCTGAACATTTTTAATGTATTAAATTATTAGGGTAGTGTAATGTCCGCATGCCACTGGAAATTCCTTGGCGTGCCTCTTGTGGCACGCGTGCCTAGGGTTGCCAACCCCTGTGCTAGTACAAACAAGCATATGCTATGCAGGCAGTGAAATATAACATGTAGGTTTAGCTGCATGCTAACATACATGTATTCCACAACTGTTCACCTGCTATAAGGGATTATTTGAGATAGTATACTTGGAGTTTATCTTTTGGCACTTACAACTCATTAGTAAGTAGAGATCAAGGCTGCCGACCCCTGGCATGAACTAATTGTTTTAATCTTTTTTGCATCTAGGTCCTTGTTCATTCTACACAAACCTGTCTGACCCATGGCGAAACCGTAACTTTTTCCATCTGCAGCCAAACACAGATGCTAACCTCACAGATGGCTGGTACCGCTTCACTGGGATTGGTGGAGACATCCTGTACAGTTTCTGTGGAGAACCCACAACACTTAGTATCTGTTCTAGCAGTGACTACTCAGGCCTTACGGACGGCCAAGTACACAGCCTCAAACTGTGCTATCGTAACATTGGTTACACATCATGTACCCAAACTAGGACTGTGGATGTGCTCTTATGCCCTGGAGGATTCTATGTGTACAAACTCTTCCCTACAGACAAAACCTTCATTACTGGTAAGATTGATGATCGTAGATGAAAGCCTGAATGTCTGTGATTTCTCTCCAAGAAATGTGCTCACTCACCTCTCCCATTTTACACTATCTTCTCTGGCCCATGGCAGCCAAGGTCAGTCTAGTCAATCAGCCCAAACGGTACCGGGCCAAATAAATCATTGTGAGGGACGGGACCAGTGACTACAGAGTTGCAGACCAGACTTAAGCTTCGTTACAATGATCTCCTTGGTCTTGCTGACGTTCAGCAGTAGATCAATGTCTCTGCACCACGTGGTCAAAAGGTTGACCTTCTTCCTGTATTGGGTCTCGTCTCCTTTGATGATGAGACCCACCAGAGTTGGGTCGTCTGCGAATTTCACTGTGTGGTTGTTACTGTGGGTTGTTGTGCAGCCATGCGTCAGCAGGGTGAAGAGCAGTGGACTGAGCATGTAGACTTGGGGGGCCCCTGTGCTCAGTGTGATGCTGCTTGAGGTGTTGTTGCCAATGTGTACTGATTGGGGCCTCTGACTGGGGAAGACCAGTAGCCAGTTGCAGAGTGAGGTGCTGAGACCCAGTTTGTCAAGTTTGCAGATGAGTTGTTGTGGTATTATAGTATTGAATGTAGAACCGATGTCAATGAACAGCATTCTCACATATGAGTCTCTTTTGTCCAGTTGGGTGAGGGCCAGGTGGAGAGCTGAGCATGTTGCGTCCTCTGTTGACCTTTTGGCTCTGTATGAAAATTAGAAAGAGTCCAGGGTGGGGGGTTGTATGGATTTGATGTGAGACATAACAAGCCGTTCAAAGCATTTCATGGTGATGGGTGTCAGTGCCACAGAGCGCTAGTCATTGAAGTAGGATGGGGCATATTTCTTCAGTACAGGGATGATGGTGGCAGCTTTGAAACAAGACTGGACAATAATTTGCCTTATGGACTTATAGTGAATAAACGAAAGTCGCATAGTATGCTATTTACCATTAGGTCAGCTAGGCATAATCAAGGCCATTCTTTAGCAATTTCTTTTTTGGATGGTACGGCTATGGAGAATGTGAGTGAATTTAAATATTTGGGCCTCTGGCTCGATACACATCTTTCCTTCAAGCCACACATAGACTCTATTGTTAAGAAGATTAATTCAAACTTGAGGCTCTTATACCGATCAATAAGTTGCTTCACACAACAGATACGTTTCAGAATTGTCACACAACTTTTATTTCCTATTATTGATTATGCTGATATTGTTTATATGAATACAACGGAATCACATCTCAAATCTTTAAATGTAGCTTATAACAGTCTCTGCCGATTTGTGTTGAGGTGTCCTTTCATAACCCATCATTGCCATATGTACAGTCAACTGAATCTTTTTTCACCTAAAATCAGATGGCAGTTACACTGGTTACTGTTTATTTTCAAATGTTTTTCTTTTAGTTATCCTTCCTATTTGAAACAACATTTGATCCCATATAGGTCATCCTATGCCCTCAGACATCACAATCATCTTTTCTTTTCTGTTCCTAATATCTCTAAAGAAATTGGTAGGCGTGCCTTCCAATTCAAAGCTCCTTCAGACTGGAACAGTTTACCTTCTTTTTTAAGAGCAATTTCTTATTTTCCTTACTTTAAATCATCCCTTTTGTCTTATTTGCAGTCTTGTGACCAATGCAATTGCTTTTCTAGCATATGATTTTCTTTTATTCTGTGCGTATAGGCACGTATGTGTATGTAATGAACATGTATGTTCTTTTGGTTCTTATTATTTGTAAGCAGTATTCTGTATTCTGCTTACCTATCTATTTATAGGAGAGATAAGTTGGGGTAGTGAGTGGTGAAGAGCTTTGTATGTGTGTTGTGTGTGTGTGTACATGTTTTGTGTTTTATGGGACCACCTTGAAAATGAGATGTCCCATCTCAAGGTATCATCCCAATAAAGACAATTCAATAAAGACAATTCAATTCCATTTGCATCAGGGAAGTGTTGAAGATGTCTGTGAAGACATCCTTAAACTCCTCTGCACAGTCCTTCAGCACATGACTAGGGATGTTGTCCGGACTTGTTGCCTTGCGGGGGTTGATGGCAGCGAGTTGAAAGTCAGTGGTGCGATACTTGAAATCTATTTTTTGGGCGCAAAACACAATAGGAAAGTCAGTGATTTATTTTATTTCACTTTAGTGAAGGAGTATAATGACTGTAATCATGTTAGTCTGATGCACCAACATCATTTGTGTAGAGATGTGCAACTGGATATACTAATAAGTATGAACATGCTCACTAATTCACGGATGGACAGATGGACCACCTCTTCAGTCACAAAATGACTACAATAAGTTTGTCACCTTCTCTCTCTTCATTCCTCTGTAGGTCACCAGTCATGTGATTCGTCCTCCTGTGGTCCTAATGCCCAGTGTGTTGGTGGTGGACGCTGTGAATGCAAACCTGGATATGAGATACCTGAGGGCATCCTACCCACTGGAGATTCATATCAGTGTGCCGAAAGTCAGTGTGAAATAACAAAGCAATCAACTGAATTAGTTATCAGAACACGCAATACATTAGACCAATCCATTTACATTAGAGTTCTCAACGGGTCGGGTCTGCCCGACAAACCCGACGGGACCCACAGGTTCGGGCCGGGTACGGGCCGAAAATATAAGCAGATGACTCGGGTCGGGTCGGTCCTCGGGCTTAATCTTTTCCGCCCAGTGAAAAAAAAAAAAAAAAAAAAAAACATTTATTAATCATTGCTGCTGTTTACCCTGAATCGTGGTGAATTTCCCTTGAGGGATCAATTAAGTAGCCTAGGCCTATCTTTCTATCTATCTATCTACCGTAACGAAAGTCTGCCTGCCGCATGCAAGGTGCAAGGTGCATGCATGGAGCGGGGACAGACGTGACGCGAACACAATGTGAAGGGAACAAGAGGCTGCTCTAGGGTAGCCTATGCCTCTACATTAACTTCCCTTCGCAGATTTCCTTTCCTTGAGGAGATGCCATCTTTGTTCACGATTGAATCAGGCATATCACTTGAACTACAACAGGCTAGACTTAATGGTTAATGGCGACTTTATTTGCTGTGAAATAATTCTTGGAATGTTATGCGTTGTTTCACAAGTGTCGGTATATAGTAGCCTACATTGCGTTGCCTAATGTGCAAGGAGATCGCTAAAATGGTAATGCACTGAAAGTTATTCATAGGCTTCCTACTCTACCTGAAAATAATTATTTTAATTACAGTCTGAGGAAGAGATCATGCTGCAAGTCTCTCATTCTTGTTCCCTTCACCTGCCATTGTGCTCGCGTGTGCGCAAGTTTTGGACAAGTTATGGACTGGATGGTTCAGTTGTAAGGCAATCAACACCATACTGGCTTAAACAAACGATTCTAGAAAATTAAATACCACCCGAAACTAAAAAACAGACCAAGCATCTAGCCTATTTGAGGATTCCAAAAAGATTCTCACGAACCTAACTGGCTTCTGAATAACAAGTTATTAGGCTATTAATAATTAGGCTATTCTCCAACGAATGTGGTGGTTTCAGATCAGTCACCCTTTCGATGACAATGCGAAGCTTAGGCTATTTTAATAAATGGCCAAAGCAGTGTCCCGTTTGAAAAACAGTAAGCTCCTGTCCTTCCGCTGACTAAATAGATCATTGTCAGTAAATGTCAGTAAAACATAACACAAAGGCTAATTAGGCTAATAAAGTACACTAATGGAGTTTCAGAATTCCAACAACTACAACAAAAAACATTTACACAGACAGTATAATGACCAAAGTAGTAGATAGAGACAAATTGACAAGTGTGATTTATTTTCCTGGAAAAAATATTCTAAAATGGGCGCGAGGGTCATATTTGTACCGTTTGGCGGTACATCTAGTTAACGTGCCAAATTGCATACATTTCATGAACACATTTAGTCTCAGGTTCAAATCACTTGTTTTATTTTAAGAACTAGTAGTGATAGAACTAGTACTACAATAGAAGGTGTAGTATTAGTAGTATTAGTGACGTGCATTCATACAGCATGAACCAGGGGTCAGAAACCTTTTTGCCATGCTGTGCCATTTAGAAATTTTTATATTAGTTAGTGTGCCAGCCGGTGTCGTTAACTACGTGAAATGAAATACTGGTGACAGATTTAGATGTATATGGACATTTAATGCATTTAGCAAATGTAATTGCACTGTTTTATCCTCACAGACTTCAATGATTTAGAACTCCCATGTTTCCCTCTCTTCCCATTAGATTACAACCATATAGGCAACAAATTCACAAAGTAGGCCTAACATCCAAAATCTGACAGTAGGCATGTTATTCACAGAGCCTGCTGAAAATGGAACTGATGAATAAAAACACAGATTGGAAAAAAAAACATAATAAGCCACATAAAGCAACTTAATTAACAATAACCTGCCAATTTGAAATAGGCCTGCCTTGCCTTGTTAGAAAATAAATGTTTGGCCTAATAGTCAATGTGATCCCTGGTCTTCCCATTAAGAGTCAGTTTCTGTAAGACTCGTGCGGATTTCCATAGGGGCTGATACAAACCCTCTTCAGATCTCAATGAAAAAATTCTCATAGATACATATATGGGATAGATATTTAAAAAATAACAATTTAAACATTTTGGACCTTTCCTAAAAAAAACTAGGGACTTTTGAAATGACTCATGGCAAAGGTGGAAATTTGATGCTTTTCAAAATGCACAACTTTGCCTGTCAATATTTCAGTGGGCTTTCAAGACAGCACTCTGATATTTGGCAAAATCAAAGCATGGGTCCAACACTTTTGAGACATTGTTTTATGATGGTCACTAGCTCAACTGACAGCCATTAGGTGGCCATTGAAAACTCAACTTTTTATTTTTGGAGCCTTGTTTTTGGGCCTCTCACTGCTTGTGCAAACACGTAACCTTGCTCAATCATAAATATATGAACACATTGGGAGGTCCTGTTTTGAAATATAATTGGTTGAAGATTGCAAGATTTTCAAGTACTGATGGAGAGGATGTTTCATTTGGCAAATATGAAATTGACATTGAAATTAGAGGACCATATCTTTGTGCGCCATCAGTAAAAAAGGTTGAAACAATTTTTATTATGTTGGCATGTATCTAATCTATTTGTATTCTAAATATCTTGGAGGCATTTTGCTTTATTAACCATTAAATGCCATTTATTAACTGCATGAATCACATACATCGATAGGTCCTCTAGAAATACGTGAAATTGAAAACAGCACCATCATGTGGACAAAGCTGAAAAAAACAAAAAACGTCAGTATGAAGCCATGTTGGGGGCACCTGAATTTCAAGCTTAGCACCTGGACTGTTTACATACAAAGGCAACAGTCTCCAACAGTTTTGGTGGTATTATAGTTTGAAGTTTCCAAATATTCTCACAGGCATTGCTTTGGAATAGGTGGGGTGCATTCGAAGGCATAGTTTTCATAGAAATATTCGAGATATTGAGGTATAATTTTGCACACCTTCCCTTGAGATGTGTGTGGCCACATAATCAAAAGCTCAGATAGACATTTATGTATTTTGGGCCAAATTGCTATGACAAATCATTTTTTTGAGTCAGAATAGGCACCAAAAAAGTCACTCACAAAATGGACCAAATTGAATGACATAGGCTCTGCATAGTCTTTTGATCATGTGTATTTGTTTTTATTGTGATCTAAAGCACACAGTTATCTGTAAAATCCATTGTCTAATGCAGGTTTCCAAAAAGATCAAGAAAAAAGATAGCAGGGAGCCAAGTTTCTCAAAACGATGCAGGTCATTTATTGAGCTTTCACCGGAGAATTAATGTTACAAGATGTTTCAAGAATTCTAGTGACCGAGAGTTTTCCTACCTCATATATACTCAAACAATCCTACCAGTAACTTCAACAAACCAATAGTCTTAAAGGTTACTGGCACTTTGCCATATATAGAGATTGAATTGTAAGCTTTAACATTACGTCTTTAATGTCTCTTGTGTCAACAACATCTGTTAGACTATACATTAACTGTCAATTTAAGATGAGGCACTTTCCATTCTTGTCCTAAACAACATTCCTTTCAAACAACACTGTTTTAGGGAGGCCTTGTTTTGACAAGCTGTTTACCCTAGAGACTATGTTCTTTTAGCCTTACTTGATGTCATATAACATTAAAAAATTCCCACACTAACTCTAAAGAACTGCCAGTATGTAATGTCTAGGAAAGAGAAATTAGCTAATAAACACTGAATCTAAATAATCTAAATAATGGGGGAAACAACAGAATTATCTGCAATGTAGTGAAATCAGAAGAACTTTGAAATTGTCCACATATTGGTAAGGATAGATGTGTGACAGAACAATATTGAATTTTACATGTCAAGTGAATATGTTCAACAATGAGATTGCTGCTGTTTTCCATTGCACAAGAACAGAGATTGCTGATATGCAACCATTTAGCATAGTTGATGTCTGAAAACTATGTCTCACTCTAAGCAACTCAATAAGGGTTTCCTTGATGCCTCTGGTGGTTATGGGTAATTGACATTTTGAGTCACCATCACAGAGAAGTGTAGTCCTACACAAATGGTCAGACTCACCCTTTCCCACAGGGTGTGTCTGGAACTTGGTTGTCAGTACAGAAGTTTTGAACTAATGTACTTGCATTTTCCCATACCCTAAGGGTCCTCTTGAACTTGTCAGTAACACCCATTAATGAGGGAACCATTCTGTAGCAGAATTCTGAGCCTAATGTATTGTTCAAGAAAACTTTGATCTAAGCATGTAGTCTTTATATTTGAAGAGGGAAGTGTGATTCTCATGTTCTAAGTCTTGAAGTAGATTCTGTAAGCAGTGGCTAAGCTGAATAGCTAGATTGTCTGAGGGGTGTATTCAACTTTTTTTTGTTTCAAACAAAGTGATAAATTTACAGACATTTGATTTGATATTGGTCATTTACCTTTAGTCTACTATCCCAAAGGAGACCATTCCCAAGAATAATAGGTGTAGCAAACAGTTATAAAGATTAACAAGTGATTTTATATATATATCTATCATATATATATATGAGTTTTGATATATATATATATGGGCAATTCCAGCGTTATGGACGTGACATTTTCGTGCATTATTGATGAACAAAAGGCCACATAACCTCTGCAAACCTAGCAGTATTTCGCATTTTTTTTCATATTCTTCTGCAAACTCCATGGCTGAATACAGGCAAACAGAAAAAAAACTAATATCATGATTTGCATCATAAGAATATGAGCCTTTCAATTTGCGTTATGGACGTGACGAAAAACGGACAAACTTTTGAGAGAGCGTAGTTTTTGCTGTGAAGTGTGTGAAATTTCTAGAGAAATGTAAATATTACTACATTCACACCAAAGAGGACATCTCAGTAAAGGCAGAGAAAGACTTAATTTCAAATGTAAATGTAAAAAAGTTGGTTTTCATTGGGAGAAATGGCGTTATGGATGTGACGTTATGGACGTGACGCCTGGAAAAACCTTCCAAAACGATACAAAACAATTGTGAATGGTGGATTTTAACCTGTAACGACAGAAATAGTAATATAACAATAAAAAATAACTGATAGCATTGCAGCTTTGTGTGTGTTATCACCCACTTATGCCCATTATAAGCCCCTCCATAGACTTACATTATAGCTGAATAGGGTAAAATTTTTAACAAACAGATATCCTTTCGAAACTTGCTCAGTTGAATATTTACATCGCGACAATACTTTTTTGTATTGGAAGTTTTCTGAAATAATTTGTATGTCCATGTAAATGAGACTTGAATTTTTAAGGTGAGGTTTACTTTTTCGTGGAATTGCCCATATATATATATATATATATATATATATATATATATATATATACAACGTCTTTTCATATTTCAAATCATAATTTTGCCATCGGATCTAAAGAATAAATCTTCAAACAAGAAAGTATATGCAGCATCTATTGAGTGTTAATAGCACAATGTGTAAAGAAACAGCTTGATAAGATGGTGGTTCTATACTTGACTGTCCTCTTACTCCCCTGAGAAAGACACTTAGTTTTGATATTTTTGTATTGTTTGCAATATATTTGAGTGGTAGCCTTATTTATCTAATCAAGTAATGTCGCCTAATAATTTTCTTACCAAAAGCAAGACATAAATGATGTGATACCTGGGAATTGAACCCTGGTCAACTGGCTGTTAGTCTGTGACCTAACCACTGTGCCACCATATCCACAGTCTAAAAAATGCTCAAACAAGGTTACCACTTTGCCTTATCTGGTTAGTCAGCACAACCCTCCATTGCAGTTATCATAGGTGCATATCTGCTCTAAATAAAATTAATTTACTTGATGATAGAACAAAAAGGCACCTACATATTTGGACCACAGATAATATGAGTGCAGACGAACAAAGTAGGCAAATTTCAACTGTTTTGTGTGATGGCGCACAGAGCTATGAGCATCTAAAATGGCACTTCATTTCACATTTGCCCAAAATAATTGCCTCTAGCTTAACATAACCAATTCATGCCCATATATTTTACGCAAATTCTAAAAGAGGAGGTTCCGAAGTGTATATAATATACAAACTAATAAGGTTTTGAGTGTCATATGAACTGTGAGAGGCACACGAGAACGGCACAAAAATGTAAAAGGTCCCATTTTGAAGAGGCCCTTAAGGTGTTGTAACTTTAAGTTTAATGAGTTTATTCTTTAGAGTACATTTAGTTGCATTTACAGGTTTAGTCTGTTTAGTTAAAAAAAAAGACTACATTACCCATCATGCATTTTGTGGCACTTCCTGTTTGATGCGTGTTTTGAGAGAAAAAGGTCTAGCGTGTACATGCCAGAGATGCTAAGTAAAAGTTGAAAAGTTTTACACGGTGTTCAGACTCCATTTCATTTTGCAACTAGCCAGAAATACAGAATATTATTTGGTGCCGAAACCCGGGAAATCTAGTCTGCAAAACAACGAAGGAAAATGGAAGAACAACTTGAAAGACTGATTCGAAAACGAGGAGCAGTGCGAGGAGCTACAACGAGACTCCTGCAAGTTATCCAAACGGAGCTAAGTCAGGAAGATGTGGATATGGGACGTTTGCGTGAGTTAATGGCTAACTTGTCTGCTAAAGAAGAATCTTTACTGGATTTAGATCGTGGGATTGAAGTA
The DNA here is from genome assembly GCA_027497455.2 of Sardinella longiceps. NCBI lineage: Eukaryota > Metazoa > Chordata > Actinopteri > Clupeiformes > Clupeidae > Sardinella > Sardinella longiceps. The sequence continues at coordinate 27,233 of JAODXP020004315.1, read as the reverse complement.
GCAACTGCTACGGGCGATTTGGAGGCAGAAATTACCAATGCAGAGGAATACAAGGAACGAGTCATTACGATGAGGACACGGGTACAGAGCATGATACGGGCTCGTGACAGTGAGATGCAGGCTCGTGAAAGCGTGAGTAACCCAAGGAGAAATGCTGTTGAAAGAGCGTCAATCCAGAACTCTGTCAAGTTGCCCAAGTTGACAATTCAGAATTTTAGCGGAGATATAAGTTTATGGAGAGACTTTTGGAACCAATTTGAGACTGCTATACATAAAAATGACACTCTGAGTAAAACAGAAAAGTTCACCTATTTGAAATCGTACCTAGCTGGCGCTGCAGCCAAAACAGTAGCGGGACTGATGTTAACAGACAGCAACTATGACCATGCACTGAAAATACTGCAAGACAGATATGGAAGAAAGGACATTGTAGTAAATGCTCACATGACAAAGTTACTGAATCTGGCCCCCGTGAAGAGAGCATCAGATGTAGGTGCTTTAAGAGAGCTCTATGATGAATGTGAGATCCAGACACGTAGTTTGGAGTCCCTTGGAGACCTATGGCAGTTCGCTCTGCCCAATCCTGCTGCAGTTGATCCCTGAGGAGATAGCTCTTCAATACAATCGGCAAAGAGGGACAAGTGATGAATGGCGAGTCTCTGAAGTGATGGATTTTCTTCAGAATGAGATTATTAGCCGAGAGAGAACCCTGCAGCTGACTCGAGGTAATAAGGACAGGGACAACCAGAGCAACCATAAGCTGTTTAAACGAACTGATGTAAATGTTGAACTGAGACAGAATAAAATGAGCATGCCCTCAGCCGCTGCTTTGCACACTGCCAGCCAGAAGGCACTAACTTGTGTATTTTGTGATAGTGCAGAGCACAAACCTGAACATTGTCCTTCACACAATGTATATGAGCGGCTGGAAATGCTGAAAAAAATGGGAAGATGTTACTTGTGCCTAGGGCCACGGCACATAGCAAGAAACTGCAGACACAAAGACCTTTCGTGTGGCCGATGCAGTGGAAGACACCACAGTGCGTTATGTGAGAATGGTGAAGAGCCTGTGCCCACCACCACCGACAAGGTAGAAGATGTGGTCTCTTCATTTGCTACTCATTCTACGAAAGTGAAGCCTAAAGGCCCAAATACAGTGCTGTTGCAGACGGCCCAAGCGCATGCAGTGGGTCCAGGTGGACATGCAGTGGTACGCTGTTTGCTGGATGGTGGAAGCCAGAGGAGCTTTGTGTGTGAAAGGCAGTCGAGAGCCCTGAAGCTTCCTGTTGTGAGGCAAGAGACCTTCACTCTCCACACATTTGGCTCAGCGGCTCCTGTGACGACCAAACGCAACACTGTAAAGCTGGTCCTGGAGAATCTTTGGAACAAGGGACAGAAAATAGAAATTGAAGCAATTGAAACACCACATGTATCAGGGTGTCCGCGGGTTTGTAAAAAGTTGTAAAAGGTAGTAAATGAAATCAGGTCAAATTAAGGCCAGTAAAAAGTAGTAAAAAGTAAGAAGCGTCATCTGACGAGGTAGTAAATTTTTGAGCCCCCATCCAAATGACGCTATGAATTTTTCAATTTGTTTAACTTACATCCATCCTAACTCCTTAAATTACTAAACTTCTGTGGACTTGGCCTACTGTATTATTTTGCGTTGCGAGTGGAACCTGAGTGATAAGCTGCAGATGATGTCACGCCTGCCTACCTTACGCGCGCTCAATCAATCTGGGTAGGCTACCTGCCAGATCTCTTCGCAAGTTCGCTATTAGTTAATTTCAAATAAAGGAACAGTAACAAAGGCTATGAAGATTAGACGACTTGAGGTAAAAGGCTGTGAGTGAAACTGTCGCCCCTTTTTTGTTGTCTGTCACGTCATTAAGGATTTAAAACACCCATAAGGATAAATGTTGCACCAGAGACAGTGGGTGAAGCAGGTCATTGCGGATGAGAATATCCATCGAGACTATCTATCGCTTTCGCTAACCCCTACAGCCTATTTATTGTCAAACCGTTCTGCCGAAGCGCAAGAGGGGAGCCGCAAAACATTTAAAATTTTGATGTTGAATTTGTCTGTCATCTGTTAAAAAGTTCCCATTAAGATGTCTAAAGTAGCCTACTTCCACTTTGTCTTTTGAGGCATAGCCTTCATGTTTTCATATCCGCTCACTAGTCTTTGCCTCGTAATGCCATAGGCCTACATTTCGGCTATTTTATCCGTCAAAGCCCCGTAAGGATCAAAACGATTTCAAATGAACCGTAATTTTTGCTAGCTAGCTTGACTGCAAATCACCAGTGCTATGAATGAGGCTAGATTTAAGAAAATATAGCCAAATAGCACGTCAGTAATGATTTTTTTTAAAAGTGTTTCAAACATACAGTGGTTTTGAGTATTTCAAAGAAATGTGGAAAGATCACTGAGGCTATTGTCAGCATGCGCCTGCCTGTGCGCTGAATTGCGCATAGGACTCATGAGAAATTGAATGGGGAAAGGCCAGACGGCTCTCACCCAATCCTGTTCTCTTATGATGAGCCCCGTGTAACCTTATATGTCCACATGAGTGATAAATATAAAGGTAAATAATAAACATATTCAGAACAATAATATATCCTGAAAGTTAAAGTGTTAATGATGATGGGAGTATAGCCTAATACGGTGTCCTGACACAAGTAAGCTGTATCATAAGCGCTCGATGGTGTTTTTTGCCCCCAATGACATCTTCCAGGCAGCACAGCGTAAAAGGCACTACCTTAACCCTATTCCTAACCCTAACCCCCTCAACCCTCATCCTAACCCTAAACTGAGGGGCATAGTGCCTTAAAGGCAGTGCTGCCTGGAAGGCACCGTTGAGGGCAAAAAATACCAAAGACCATCATGCTCATAAGCAAGAATTTACAGTAATTTAGGGGTGCTGTGAATGCAAAAAATGTTGATGGGGTGCCTTGAGCTCAAAAAGTTTGAGAACCACTGGACTAAAGCAAAAATAGATATTTCAGATTTTAGTTGCATTTTTGTCATGAAGTGTCCCCGAACATGTACAGTAGGTTGCATAAGGAAAGAGAGAGGGGTGGGGGGATCCTATCCAGGCTCCTGTAATTTAGGGTATCTACTTCTACTGTATGTACTGTAACCAGAAGGAATCATCGTTGGTTTTCAAACCATAGCCTAATATTGACAAACTAGAAAAGCACTGAGAGAGCGCAGACCTCCTGGACAAAGACACAACATAAATTCCAGATTGTGTTCTGGATCACTGATCGTACCAAAATTGTCGGAATATGTAGGATGCCACTGCCCCCAAAGAAAAAAAGAAGTGTGCTGCTAGATGTTGTGGAGGTAGTAAAAATATTGTAAAAGGTAGGAAAAAAGGTAGTAAATGGTAGTAAATTCAGTACCAGGATTCCTGTATATACCCTGTGTATGCACTGCTGTGATGAAGGTTCCAGGTGAGGAGATCCAGCGTGAACTAAAAAGAAGAGGACTGCAGTTCGCAGATGCAACAGAAGGTGGCCCTGATGACCCTGAGTTGTCAGTCTTGATAGGGGCAGACTATTATTGGAGCACGGTATCCGGCCGTGTAGAACGACTCACTGATACACTCGTTGCAGTTGAGAGTGTGTTTGGATGGTCAGTACAGGGTCCAGTGACAATGTCCAGTGTCACTGAAGCAACATGTATGCACATCCGCATTGAAGAAGATGCACTGATTTCAAGCCAGTTGAAGGCCTTCTGGGAAATAGAATCTCTTGGCATAGTGAAACAAGAACCAACTGATCCAGATGAAGAAGAGGCACTTCAAAGGTTTGAAAACACTACCCATTTCAAGAATGGACGATACGAAGTGGAGTTGCCATGACGGCATGAAAACCCAGAACTCCCAGACAACTATAGAATAGCAAAAAGAAGATTTGAAGGTCTGAAACGGAGGATGCAGGCAGATGTTGTGTTTTTCCAAAGATACAGTGAGGTAATTGAAGACTACTTGAAACAGGGCATTGCTGAAGACGTGACTGAGAGTGAGTGCTCATCGGCAAATGTCAGTTACCACTTACCTCACCATGCTGTGCTCCGAGAGGACAAACTGACAACCAAGTTGAGGGTGGTGTTCGATGCCTCGTCACATGAAATGGACTCTCCCTCTCTTAATGACTGTCTGCTGACCGGCCCAAACCTCAATCCTGATCTGCTGGGCATATTAGTCAGATTTAGACTGCATGAAATTGCATTCATGGCAGATATAAAGAAGGCTTTTTTGCAGATTTCCTTGTCAGAGAAGGATAGAGATGCAGTGAGATTTCTGTGGCTCGCTGCCACACCCAAAGAAGACACGAGTGTGAAGCCGCGTGTGCTGAGGATGACAAGGGTGGTGTTTGGTGTGTCCCCAAGCCCCTTCCTTTTGGCAGCTACTGTGCGAAAACATCTGAAACAATATGAAGAACAGCACACTGCCCAGCTTCTGAAAGATTCATTGTATGTCGATGATTTTGTGGCCAGTGTTTGTGATGTTGACGAGGCTGTGTCTGTCACAACAGCAGCAAAGGACATCATGGCTGCCGCTGGCATGGACCTTTGCAAGTGGATGACTAACTCAGCAGCACTGAAAGAGAGGTGGAAGGAGACATCCATTGGGTCCACTGAGGAGCTAGATGCACACGGGACGGTGCTGAAGGTACTAGGCTTAGTGTGGAGAACACAGACTGATGACTTTGTGTTTGATTTTAGACCCCTGCTGGAGAAACTGACAAAGATTAGCACGAAGAGAAGTGTCCTGCAACACTCTGCCAGCATCTTTGACCCCCTCGGATTCCTAACACCTTACACCATAAGGGTTAAATGCCTGCTGCAAGAAATGTGGGAGAGAGGGCTGAGCTGGGATGAGGAGTTACCAGCTGATCTGACTCAACAATGGAACAGCTGGCGCTCTGAACTCCCCTGATTCATCACATTTATATCCCGCGCTGGTATGGAGGTAAAGATGAGGTGAGCGTCCAAACAACCAGACTTCACGTGTTTTGTGATGCTAGTGAGAAGGCGTACAGTGCCGTAGCTTACCTGCAGTGGGAAGACAGAGACGGAGAAATTACTGCCAGCCTGGTTGCCTCGAAGTCCAGAGTGGCACCATTAAAGAAGTTGTCTCTGCCACGTCTGGAGCTGATGGGAGCTTTAATTGGAGCAAGGTTGGGAAGAAATTTGATAAGCCTACTGAAAATGGAATTCCATCAACGTCACATGTGGACAGATTCAATGATTGTGTTACACTGGATCCGCAGCTCAGCACACAAGTGGAAGCAGTTTGTTGCCAACAGGGTGACAGAAATTCAGTCACTCACCGACCCGGCCTTCTGGTTTCATTGCAAAGGAAAGGAAAACCCTGCTGATCTACCCACTCGTGGCCAAACTGTGATGAACCTGAGTCAGTGTCAACTGTGGTGGAAGGGGCCTGCGTTCCTGACCTTATGTGGATGTGAGGAAGAGGCTGATGAACAGTCAGCAGATGACACTGCGGTTGAAGAAGAATTGAAAGTAAGTGAGCATGTAACAGTACAACTCAGCACTGAGTGTGAAACAATAGAACCAGTGTTCGATCTACAAAGATACAGCAAGTTGAAGACAGCATTGCGAGTGACAGCATGGATACAAAGATTCACAGACAATGCCCGCTCCACCACAAAGAGACGTGGCGAGCTTACAGCGGAGGAAATCTCTCACGCAGAAAGGTACTGGATTAGAGTAACACAACACCAAAGCTTCACTCAAGATGTCACTCTCTTGAAGTCTGGGAAAACATTGAGTAAAGATTCTAAAATCAGAGAGTTGAGGACTTTCTTAGATGAGAGTGGACTGATTTGTGTTGAGTGCAGGCTACAGCAGTCAGACTTCAGTTTCCGACAACAGCACCCATGGATTTTGCCTGCAAAGAGCAAGTTCAGCGAGATGTAAGTTCAGCATAACCACCACAAACTGATGCATGCAGGCGTGCGGGACACACTGGTGCAGTTAAGAGAAACATATTGGATACTCAGAGGGAGACAGCTTGTGAAGAGTGTTCTGTCAAGGTGTCATGTATGCAGAAGATTCAAGGCGAAGCCTGTGCAGCAGGTTACTGCTCCGTTGCCCCGTGACAGAATCACTGAATCCCCTCCATTTGAAGTCACAGGTGTGGACTTTGCTGGGCCGCTTTATGTAAAGGTTAGTAATGTGATTACCAAGGCCTACATTGCATTGTTCACCTGCGCAGTGACTAGAGCAGTCCATCTGGAGCTTGTCTCCAGTCAGTCAACAGAGCACTTTCTGTTGGCTTTGAAAAGATTTATAGCCAGAAGGGGACTGTGTAAAGTGATTTACTCAGATAATGCCAAAACTTTCAAGCGAACAGAACAAGACCTTAAAGAACTGTGGAGAAGCATTAAAGATCCACAGCTCCTGGAGTACTTTTCAGATAGGGGAATAAGCTGGCGTTTTATTGCCGAACGAGCCGCCTGGTGGGGCGGGTTCTGGGAAAGACTAGTCCAGTCAGTGAAGACCTGTCTGAGGAAAGTGCTAGGACGAGCGTCTCTAAGCTTTGAGGAAATGACTACCATCCTCACAGAGGTGGAAGCTACTCTAAACTCAAGACCACTTACCTTTGTCAATAATGATCTTAGTGAGCCACAGCCGCTGACACCTGCCCATTTCCTTGTGGGAAAAAGACTCACTGCTCTGCCACCTAAGCAGCTTCCAGCTGTTAGCAGGATTGCAACCTTGAACCGAGAGGAGATGACCAGGAGATGGCGCTACCGGCAGTGCCTCATGACAAGATTCTGGAGCAGCTGGCGAAAGGACTATCTCTTGGACCTGAAGTCAGCTCATCGCTGTGACAACCAGCAGCCTACTTCTTTGAAAGTGGGCGATGTGGTCCTCATTGGAGATGATCACATGCCACGACAGACCTGGAAGCTGGGAAGAGTTCATGAACTGTTTCCTGGCCGTGATGGGAAAGTGAGGTCCTGTGCGGTCCGCACATCACAAGGGACTTTGCTGAGGAGACCAGTTCAACTGCTATATCCTTTAGAGACTGAATGATGAACTTTGGTTCATTGGGGGGGAGGATGTTGTAACTTTAAGTTTAATGAGTTTATTCTTTAGAATACATTTAGTTGCATTTACAGGTTTAGTCTGTTTAGTTAAAAAAAAAGACTACATTACCCATCATGCATTTTGTGGCACTTCCTGTTTGATGCGTGTTTTGAGAGAAAAAGGTCTAGCGTGTACATGCCAGAGATGCTAAGTAAAAGTTGAAAAGTTTTACACGGTGTTCAGACTCCATTTCATTTTGCAACTAGCCAGAAATACAGAACATAAGGACAGTGCCTTCAATATGCCACAGAAGCGACATCATTTCTCAAAGTTTATTTCCCCAACATTTATGTGCCAAAATTTCAGGATGGTAAGATTAAGGCGCAAGGAGATATTTGAAGGCAAAAAACTGAATTTTCAGTACCTCAAAATTATGCTGAAATTTTGGGAAGCCCTAACTTTTGCTAGGAACATTATCAATGTTTAAAAATACAGTTTTGTCCCTTTAAGGCATATGTGACCGCCCGACGAAACCAGGCATAAGTAGCACTGGCACGGTCAGAGCTACAGCCAAATTTAGACATGTAGGCAATTTTTTATGTGTTTTGACATCTTAGCAGAAAACAGTACCTTAACACTTATATTTTCAGTTTCTGTGGTCATTACATTCAAATTCGGTCAATAAAGGTGTTTATTAAGTTAATTATTTAAGGGTAATCACAAGTTCCTGGTTAACTGATCAAAGACATTTTCGCCGATTTCTTGAAAAGGCATATTGCGAAATGTGTCCAAACTCCAAGAGTAAATTTGTCATAGCTCTGGTTCTTTTTTTTCACCCCAATAAACCTCTGTTTGTGCTCTATCAAGCTGAATAGATAACTCATTTTTGATATCCAGAGACTTATGCCTGGTTTTGTGGTGGTGGGTCACATATGTCTACTGGTATTCAAAATTTGAAGGGAATATGAAGAGGGTTTGTATCACCACCCGCATGATTCTTACAGAAACTGACTCTTAAATGTGCGGTTGGTAGAGTTGTATGTCTCGAGACCGGTCTTGGTCTCGAGACCAATTTTACGTGGTCTCGGTCTCATCTTGGTCTTGACAGTGTATTGTCTTGGTCTTGTCTTGGTCTCGGATCTCTTGGTCTTGTCTTGGTGTCTTGCAAGACCAAGACCAAGACAAGATAAGTAAATGCAAAAAAATATATATTTTAACGATATCAGTTGCCGGTTTAAATGACAGCCTAAACAATGAGATCCACCAAAACGAAGGTTAGTGTGCGCAAAAGACACCCCTTGCTGCAGCAGAGCGAGGCTCACATATGCATTTATGGGCCGGTCTCTCAGTGACAGAGAGCCGCGCATGTTCAGTTAGATGCAGCTCTAAATTACTGTCCTAAAAGTTTACTTTCCATTCGCAAAATGTAGGCAATTTATTTATGAAATGTTCGTGTATGCATAGACATGGTGAGCTGAGCTGAGCGCGATGTCATGTTAACATGATCTCTAATGTATTTATGGGAATTAAATCTTTCATCTTTAATTTTCGTAAATTTAGTATAGGCTACCGAGACACAGACGTCGTAAAAACTCCCGTATTTAGTGGCTCATGGACGCTTGTGAATGATCAGGCGATAAATGAACGCTGTTGATGTATTCTCAAAGTTATCTCTATTGCATCCCGAAAGAATCCATTCCACTTGATGCAATAGCGAATGTATACCGCTGATAATCCGCTCCGGGTTTTGTATTACCAACTCACCGCATGTAGTGATGAGAATCGTCAAGCAGTAAAAGTGCAGGCTGCACCAGCCCCATTGTCATCTCACAAAGTAGGCTAGCTTCTGCTGAAACCGTAATCTTGTTTTGTATGTTGTCAAAATTAACTCAGGCCACGTTAGAAGTAAGCCTAGTAGGCTAGAGTCTTTGTTATAGACAGAGTATGTTGGTAGGCCTGGTTGGGTTGCCAACTTTCAGAAATCAAAATAAGCAGTTATGGGCAGATATGAATGAAATGAATCTCAGAAAAGTACAGGGGTTAATCTTGTGCTCAACCTATTCTACTTTAAAAGTACAAATTTAAACTGTCTAAGTCAGTAGCCTATTTCATTTTGTGTTATGAAGGCTGCATAGTGCCATGTCTTGCCCATTGTGTGGAACTATTTCTTATTTCTGATTACCGTTGGCACACTGCATGTTGTGTTAGGCTACATCTAAAACTAAAGGAAACAAAATAAAAAGTAGAATGCACCCATCAAGTTGGCCTATTGTGGCACATTCATCTCATTATAGCAGTAGGTTTAAATGCTTTAAGGAGCTAGCTATCTAAAATGCAAAAAAAAAAAAAAAAAAACATCCAAAAATGTGCCACCTGGCTTGAGAAACCCGCTCTCAAAGACTTACTTTTACCAGTAGAAGCCAGGCCAACATGGAGTAGAATTGAATGTAATGGAGTTGACTTTGCTATTCTCCCAGCTACCCAGAAATGATTTTCTACTGGCTGAAATGTCTGGAGCAGGGACATCTCGCTGGTAGACCTCAACTCATCATAGTGGGTGACTAGGTGATATCCCCCTGCTGGTATTTAATAAGCCTAATATTGCTAGAGAATAGGCCTGGCACTCATTTTTGTCACCATGAGTTCAGTAGTCATTTTGTACTAGTAAAAGCATCGTCATTTTTTTTATTATTATTGGTTCAACAACTATCAGAAAAGATATCAAAACAGTTTTTATCTTCTGACCACATTGCTATCCCTATCCACATTGTTGCCAGCAGTTGAAATAATACGCTCTAATATGAGTTTAATGTTAACCAAGGTTGTTTTTCAAATCAAGTTATAACTTCCAACATAGCCTAGTCTATTTTTTTTTTTCCGGTCTCGGCCTCGGTCTTGATCTCGGCCTCAATTTTTCTTGGTCTCGTCTCGGTCTCGTTAGCCTCTGGTCTTGGTCTTGTCTTGGTCTCGTTAGCCTCTGGTCTTGGTATTGTCTTGGTCTTGGTCTAAGCGGTCTTGACTACAAGTCTAGCGGTTGGTAGCCTAATTGGTCTCTTTAAGTTGGACGCATGCTTCCGCTGTCAGACGACTTCGGGAGGGGCAAAGGACATAACGTTACTTCATATGTATCTGTTCACGCAGATAGGTTGATCCGAACACTAAACACATTAAAGCCAGGGCGATATAGCCTGACATAGCCCGACCATAATAGGCCTACTGCTGATGAACATTCGTATTATGGGTGGGCTATATCAGGGTAAGTGCGATATTGCGAAGACAGTTGAACTTTTCGGTAAAGATGCCCAGCAGGCGTAAGTGATGTTGACCCTGCGATGTGTTTTGTAAGTTAATTGAACACGTAGCTCTGTCAACTTGCTCACCCACAATGTTAAGCTCTTCAACTCCATCATCTGCATTTCCATATGTGTCCAACCACTCTTACCAGAGCCAAATCAATTTCATGTCCGTCAAAGCTGGCTTGATCAAGAAAGAGAACATTGCGCTATACTTTGGAAAGTCCCCAAAGCGCTCTGTGAACTTTGACTGAAGCTGGCGCATGTATTTTCGCAGATATGTGTCAATGTGGTTGGAAGTAGCCTAAACTCCCTTGTGTGTCTGAAATATCGTATCGTTCCTATCTGCCTGATCTTTGAAAGTCTTTTCACGCTTTGTCTCGTAATGACGTCTAACATTGTATGTTCGACACACAACACTTTCAAAACACAAAGCACAATTCTTCTGAGAAAAGAACAAATATTCTGCGGTCTAGGAGGAGTGGTAGGCCCGACCTGTCGGCTTCTTTGTCATCTAAGCAATGCTTAAAAGGGGCACATCTCGTGTGAACAATAAATATGGGGAGGGAGGCGCTATTGCTGCGTAGTCATTTTTGAAGGTAAATGACATTTCATCATATGTCTGAACATTTTTAATGTATTAAATTATTAGAGTAGTGCAATGTCCGCGTGCCACTGGAAAATCCTTGGCGTGCCTCTTGTGGCACGCGTGCCTAGGGTTGCCAACCCCTGTGCTAGTACAAACAAGCATATGCTATGCAGGCAGTGAAATATAACATGGAGGTTTAGCTGCATGCTAACATACATGTATTCCACAACTGTTCACCCACTATAAGGGATTATTTGAGATAGTATATTTGGAGTTTATACATACTCTCTTTTGGCACTTACAACTCATTAGTAAGTAGAGATCAAGGCTGCCGACCCCTGGTATGAACTAATTGTTTTAATCTTTTCTGCATCTAGGTCCTTGTTCATTCTACACAAACCTGTCTGACCCATGGCGGAACCGTAACTTTTTCCATCTGCAGCCAAACACAGATGCTAACCTCACAGAGGGCTGGTACCGCTTTACTGGGATTGGTGGAGACATCCTGTACAGTTTCTGTGGAGAACCCACAACACTTAGTATCTGTTCTAGCAGTGACTACTCAGGCCTTACGGACGGTCAAGTCCACAGCCTCAAACTGTGCTATCGTAACATTGGTTACACATCATGTACCCAAACTAGGACTGTGGATGTGCTCTTATGCCCTGGAGGATTCCATGTGTACAAACTCTTCCCTACAGACAAAACCTTCATTACGGGTAAGATTGATGATCCTAGATGAAAGCCTGAATGTCTGTGATTTCTCTCCAAGAAATGTGCTCACTCACCTCTCCCATTTTACACTATCTTCTCTGGCCCATGGCAGCCAAGGTCAGTCTAGTCAATCAGCCCAAACGGTACCGGGCCAAATAAATCATTGTGAGGGACGGGACCAGTGACTACAGAGTTGCAGACCAGACTTTAGCTTCGTTACAATGATCTCCTTGGTCTTGCTGACGTTCAGCAGGAGATCAATGTCTCTGCACCACGTGGTCAAAAGGTTGACCTTCTTCCTGTATTGGGTCTCGTCTCCTTTGATGATGAGACCCACCAGAGATTGGGTCGTCTGCGAATTTCACTATGTGGTTGTTACTGTGGGTTGTTGTGCAGCCATGCGTCAGCAGGGTGAAGAGCAGTGGACTGAGCATGTAGCCTTGGGGGGCCCCTGTGCTCAGTGTGATGCTGCTTGAGGTGTTGTTGCCAATGTGTACTGCTTGGGGGTTAGTCTGATAAAACACCATCATTTGTGTAGAGATGTGCAACTGAATATGAATAAATCTGAACATGCTCACTAATTCACGTATGGACGGATGGACCACCTCTTCAGTCACAAAATGACTACTGTAGGTTTGTCACCTTCTCTCTCTTCATTCCGCTGTAGGTCACCAGTCATGTGATTCGTCCTCCTGTGGTCCTAATGCCCAGTGTGTTGGTAGTGGTGGACACTGTGAGTGCAAACCTGGATATAAGATACCTGAGGGCGTCCTACCCACTGGAGATTCCTATCAGTGTGAAGGTCAGTGTGAAATAACAAAGCAATCAACTGAATTAGTTATCAGAACACACAATACATTAGACCAATCCATTTACATGCAAAGCAACACTAAGGTTATTCAAGGGAGTGACTGTAAAACAAGATGCTGTTGCTAACTTTTTAAACCTTCAGTTGGGGCCATGAATAGAATGGCATGCAACGTGAAATTAGATCTAATTTATTAACATAGAATAATCATTGAATATTCAAAATCTTTCCCATACTCCAACCATCACTCCTATATTCTTTTTGTTTTGTTGTGATGATACTTTTTGGTTACAATCAGATGAATAACAGCTCCGTCAGTTCAGGAATAATTAGAAATGCAGGTATATTCAGTTTACAATGTTTGGCTGAGCAAGGGAGATACAAGAGCTTCGCTCACAAGGAGTTACAGGTAAACAGAATTCTGTGTTTTTCTTCAAATCGAGAGGCAAAGAGGGAAAATTATTCTTCCTGTCCCTCTGCACATGCAGCTAATAATTCAAAAGAACATCCCGGGTTATCTGCTCAGACATAGCTCCCAAGCTACACCACTCTCTGATTCCATCACTGTCTGACATACTGTAGCTCCCAAGCTACATCACTGTCTGAAAAAAAGTTTTTTTTCCCCCTTAATTCTTCTGCAAACTTGACGCCTTAAAGCAGGAATGGGCGACTTTTATGATAAAGAGGGCCACAATTTGTCATTGCCACCATCCGGGGACCACATGACCGTGCACTTCAACTAATTAAATATGAGAGAAGTTGCAATAAAAATTTTAAAAGGGCACAATATTTGCATATTCTTATGTCGGTATTGAACCAACATACATATTTCCCACACAGATATGCATTTTCAACATAACTCTCTGTTAAACACAGAGTGTGTTGTAAAAGACACAAAGTGCCAAGGGCTCACAGTTAATGTGGCAAAACAAACAAAAAACAGCCCAGTTAACAACTTAATGAGATACTTGTGGATTTTTCTGTTGCCTGACAATAGACTGGAAATCAGTGTCAATCTTTGTGCATCCAATCTTCACAGTTGTGAAGTTTTTCAAATGAAAAAGTGTGTCATCAGTGAACCTGTTTCTCTCCTTTGATTTGATGTGCTTCATTGTGGAAAAACTGCTCTCACAAATGTAAGTGATCCCAGACACGCTGTCCAAAGTCTCTGAGCTTGAGGACTCCAAAACCTCTGAGGACAGTCTCCAAAATGAAATCCCCCTCTACTCTCATTGTGCTTTGTTTAAAAAACGGGGGAAAGCGGAAGTAGCAGCCAGCAGTGTAATTACAACGTTTTTTTTTTTTGGTTTTTTTTTTTAATTTAGTGATAATTAATGTTCTAGGGGCCACACTGGGGCCACCAGTTGCCCATCCCTGCCTTAAAATATTGCACTAATAAATATTCGGTTGTTTTCTCTTTTCATCCAGATGTCTGCTTGTCGTACACTAACCTATCTAACCCCTGGCGGAACCGTAACTTTTTCAATTACCGGTCAAAGACAGACATTACCCTCAATAAGGGCTGGTACCGCTTCATTGGTATTGGTGGGGATGTACTGTACCATTCTTGTACGTCTGATTCCAGAGCTCTGAGCCTTTGTAATAATTACTACTCCAGCCTTACTGAGGGTCAAGTCCACTCTATCAGTCTCTGCTCCTCTAATAGTTGCTCTGGTTCTGGAACTGTGGATGTGATCTTATGCCATGGAGGATTCTATGTGCACAAACTCTTCCCTACAGACAAAACCTTCACAACTGGTAAGACTGCTGGTAATCTCTATACTATACAGTTTAAATTTAGTGACTGCTTTGCTGAAATTCCAAATGAAAAACCAAATGTCGAAACTCCATGAACTACTGTGCATTACTGAATATATGATTATATCATAATCTTAGCAGTTTATAGAATGCAATTTGTGTAAACAGCATGCTTCTTTTTTGAAGCATATGGCTGTGTCACAGAGATACTTTAGAAGTAGCATTTTGATCTTAAAGTTGATCATGGTCAATTGTTTTTTTAAAACCTACAGATGAACCCTAGCTTGTTTTGTATTCAACAAAATGTAGAACATATCCCCTTATAACTCTTTTTCAGCTCATAAGTCATGTGGGTCATCATCCTGTGGAATGAATGCCTATTGTGATGCCACAGACTACGGTTCCTGTCACTGCATCCCTGGATATGCAGTCCAATCTGGTCATGTACCAACTGGGGACTCCTTTGGATGTAGGTTTGATCTTAGGAACAGGGGCGCCGCGAGGGGGGGGGGGGGGGTTAGGATGATTCTAAGGGCCTGGCACTGACAGGGGGGCCCAGAGACAGTTTTAGTATTAAAATCAATATATGAGGGGCCCAAAATTATTTTTTGTCATAGGGCCCAACATTTCTAGCAGCGCCCCTGCTTAGGACCATTCTGTATATCAACCATAAGCTAAATCATAGACTTAATGCTGTAAGGTAATATACAGTATATGTAGTGTAAAATTCAGATACTGGATGTGAGATGTCAAGGAAGTTACGTTTTTGTAGGTGTCTGCCTGTGCATGCATACAAGATAACTCAAAAAGTTGCATTTTTCAGACAACGGGGGTCTGAGATGGTGTAATGTTTTTTTTTTTTTAATCTTTTCTTCAATACACTGCCAATATTTTTAGGAAAGTGAGTTTAAAATTAGTCATGCCAGTTCAGGAAAAAGAAAATAGACAAAAGGCAACTTAGACACAATGCAAAATACTATTTAAACTTTTGTTGATATTGTTATCAAACTGTCTGACAATTTTTTCAAAAATAAGTTTGATTTTTAAGATGGCTTTCATCCTCTCATTTTGCCACACGGACAGTTTGCAAGTTTGCAAGTTTTTTTATTTTTTTTATCATTTAGTATCAAAATAACAGCTGTCCAAAATTTGGTGTTGTTGCTGTGTCTTTATTGAGATATGATTATTGGAAAATATATAATATATAATACACTGAATTAAAAGAGAAATCCAGTGTAAATCAATCCATGGCCACTCGGAATGACCCCATTTCCCTTAGTAAGACAGTAAACAGCCACATTCATGAAGATAACTATGTGAGTTTGTTAGTTCAAGTTCACAACCAAAAAAGGTACTCAGTCCTTCACAAAATATATATATATATATATATATATATATATATATATATATATATATATATATATATTCAGGTTTATTTTCTCATTTGAATAAAGAAAAAAACAAATAAACGTGCAAGCAGCAGTAGAAAGTTGTGGTCATCAAAGAAACTGTCACATCAGTCACAGAACCCACCAGGCCCACCAGGCGTCCGTTTCCCAAAACCAGTTAGCAACTTACTTAGTTGGGTATGCTATGGACTCCAAATTCGTAATCCACTTTTGAATGCAGACTTTCCTCCGGTGTCCAATCCAATGAGTAATCCACAAAATTGCATTTGGGCAAGCATATCGTCACCTTTCTTATCAGAGAACATGATAACAGCATTTCAATAAGGCAATAACACAAAAATAACACTCCGCTCTGTCAAACTTGCGATTAAAACTACAGCTTGCAGCTTGGGTCGGGAAGTTTTTCCAGATAGCGTCACCTGGGTACTTTGCCTCCACCATGCTGGCATCTATGTCCCGGATATATGAATACATGAGAGATGCTAATTAAATAGCTAGTGCCACAACTCTCAAGTGGCACAACGTAGTATTACATTGAATAGAAATGGACATAGGGCTTTGACTGGCACAGGACATTGACTGGCAATCTTTTAGACTAGATCTCTGGAAAAAAATAAATAAATAAATAAATAAATAAAAAGAAAGAAAAGTGAAAATTTTCAGAGGGCAGAGATCATTACAGTGGGTTTTGGGATGAGGAAGGAATATATTAGGCCTATTAAATCTTGGTGGTGATCCAGAACACCATCTGGAATTTATTGCAACAGTGATCATATTGACTTGGCGGAGGTCTGCACTCTGCAAGAGCTTTTCTAGTATCAGAAATGGTTTTCACATATCTACTTATTTCCATGCTGTGTTCATGTGTGTATGTTTCAAGTTTCAAATTTCAAGTATTTATTTGTGACATACATAGAAATACTTTCGTAAGTCAATGTGGTGAAATGCATGAGATAGAAGAAAGATAGGCAAGACAGGAAGAACAAAATTAGTAGGCTAAACAAAAGTTAATACATAAACAAAATAAAGGCACAAAAGTCTGTAAAAGTCCATAATGGGATTCAATCCACTTTCGCTTTAACACCCCAGACGTGGTCAGCGGGAAGGAGGAGATGTGACAGGCACAGGGGAAATCGTCTCATCGAGACTAGATGTTATGGTTCATCAGCGCAGTGCATGATCCTCAGCTAGGCGACCGTGCAGTCAGATGAATACTGCGAGTTGATTGGAACCAGCCCGGCACCGAAGATCTCCGCACAAATGGGTGGAAGGCCAAACCTGTCGAACCACACTTGGTATCCGCTGGGATCCGCCAGCTGTCTGCTCCATAGGCCGGGGCACACCCATTCAGCCGCCCCTCCAGACAGTCGAGTCCCATTGGCTCAGCAGTACCGGTTGTGATGACCACAATTTGTCTGGGTCCATACACACATGAAAAAAAAAAAAAAAAAAAAAAGATTTGTAATCTATCTATCTTGTCCATTCAGGTACAGGACGTTGCCCATCATATACAAGCTTGTCTGATCCGTGGCGTAATGTTGGCTTCAACTCTACAAGTTTTCCTGGATGGCCAAAGAGCGATGCCACTCTAAGCAATGGCTGGTATCGCTTCACTGGTGTTGGAGGAGATGTTCTGTATGATAACTGCACCAGCACTGCTGTTGGTGGAGGCACTTCCAAGCCCATTGTAATCTGTAGTGAAAACAGTAGAGACTACTGGGGACCCCAATTCAATGATATAGGAGTCTGTATCCAGACCTCAGGAGGGTGCTCAACAAACAAACGAATCAACAGACTCCTGTGTCCTGGAGGATTCTACTTGTATGAGCTTCAAAGACAGGACTCAGCCAGTTATGTCACACGTGAGAATTTTCATTGTATTTCATTTTAGTGAGGGGGTATAATGACTGTAAACGTCTCATACTGTATTGAGATGAATATGCTTTATATGAGACTGAGCAGGCACACAAATTCACATATGGACAGATGGATCACATCTTCAGTCCCAAAATGTGTTTTGTCACCTTCTCCCTCTCTGTTTCTCTGCAGGACACCAGACATGTGGTTTGTCCTCCTGTGGTCCTAATGCCCAGTGTGTTGGTGATGATGGACGCTGTGAGTGCAAACCCGAATATAGGTTTCCTGAGGCCCTCCTACCCACTGGAGATTCCTATCAGTGTGAAGGTCAGTGTGAAATAACAGAGTAAACAACAACAAAAAATTAGTTAGGAACTGAACAGAGCACGCACTGCATTATACAAACTTTTTTAGATGGAATGTAACACAACCAGAGAGGGCTAAAGCAGAGCATTCCATAATGACTATTCCATGATCTTTGATGCAATGGTAACACATCGCGAAGGCACCTTTTAAAGTTTTACTCACTTGTAGGCCAGTAAGTATTTGTTTGCTTTCCCTCTCCTAGGTCCTTGTTCATTTTACACAAAACTCTCCAACCCGTGGCGGAATCATAAATTTTATAATTTGCAAAAAAAGACAGATGCTAGCCTCACAAAGGGCTGGCACCGCTTCACTGGGATTGGTGGAGACGTCCTATGGGGGAAGTGTATTTCTAATTCCAGCACACTGAGCCTTTGTAACAATGACTACTCCAACCTTATTGAGGGTCAAATTCGCACACTCAGTCTGTGCTCCGACAGTTGCTCTGGTTCTGGAACTGTGGATGTGATCTTGTGCCCTGGAGGATTCTATGTGCACAAACTCTTCCCTACAGACAAAACCTTCATAACTGGTAAGGCTGTTGATCACTTAATATTACTTATAAAAGCAAATATTCTATGTGCACAATCACTTCCCCACAGACAAAACTTTAAGACTGCTTATGATCTCTGACTATAGCCCTATTCGCACGGGACTAGTTTAATGGGGGGACCTAGGGTAAAGTAATGATAACCGGGAAATTTAGTCCCGTCCGAACGCGCCATGTCAGTAAAAATAGCAGAGTATGTAATTGTAATGTAATGTAATTGTAATGTATTGTAACTTTAAATGTAATTTTACCTACTGTGAATCGGTCCGGAGAATCTACCATAGGTAATACTAATCCCATGCGAATGCGACCCTCGGCAATAACTAGGGCCAGAGCCTCCTCTCTCTAACCTGACTCCGCCCTCGTCCAATTTCAGACTTACGCCTGTGTGTAACCAACAACTCCTCCCATGTTAGATGAATATCACTGGGATTTCTTGTCCCGTCCGAATTGGTCATTTCTAATGCCTGACGTCGTCTGGTTAATCAACATTACTACACGTCCCCCCATTA
Organism: Sardinella longiceps; assembly: GCA_027497455.2. Lineage (NCBI taxonomy): Eukaryota > Metazoa > Chordata > Actinopteri > Clupeiformes > Clupeidae > Sardinella > Sardinella longiceps. Next base: position 8,317 of record JAODXP020004315.1, on the reverse strand, counting down.
AACTAGCCCTGTGCGAATAGGGATTATGTGTTTCACACTGAGTGAACTTTTTTTAGATGTCCATGTCACTGTTGCTGAAATTAAAAAAATGATATGGCATTATGTGAAAGAAATGTGACGAGCACTACAGAATTCCATTTCTGTAACAACCATCACTAGAGACTGATGATTGGCTTGGACGAAGGGAATACTTTTTCTAAAAATAGGAGAAAAATGGCTAACGTTACAGAAGTAAATTATATTGATTGGTACATAAAGATCACACACTTTTGGTGACTTTTGTTTAAAGAAACTTCAAGGCTCAGATGGCACTAATAATTAGCTATCTCAACCCCTTCAAATAAGCTTTTTATGGTCAGGTCACAGGGGCTATCAGTAATTATGAGTTTGATCTCATTGGATTTTATTTCTTTCATTTATTTATATTAGCCTAGTATCAATTCACAACTCCAGGTTCATGTTTCACCCACTCACCAGTGATTGCAAAGTTTAATTTCACAAATACTTTCTGTCAAAAGAAACATTATAATCTCCAGTTTCTTTAGGGAAGGTTTAACCACACAGCCAATGGGATCATCAACTCCAAAATGTTTAAACAAAAATTGTACATTTGCACATTTTAGAATAAGGCTTGAAGGTTGTTTTAAGGACCTAATTGGACATGCACAAAGCACAAAATTGTGAAGCAGAAAAGAAGGGATTCTAATTGAGCTAAATATCCGAGACAGGATCAGTCGTCAGAAATCTTGTGTAAATGATTCTATTTCATCCTCAACACTCCAGACAGCTTTGAAGTGCCTTGATCATGGCCAACTATTATGATGAATATCATAATTGTATTTCCCTTTTTCTTAGGACACCTAGCATGTGGTTCGTCCTCCTGTGGTCGTAATGCCCAGTGTGTTGGTAGTGATGGAGGCTGTGAGTGCAAACCTGGATATAAGATACCTGAGGGCCTCCTACCCACTGGAGATTCCTATCAGTGTGAAGGTCAGTGGGAACAGATGTTTAAACTTAGTAGTTTGATAAGTAGTTTCCAGGAATGCTTATTATAGCACTTAGGGTATTTTTTTTTCATGGAGCACTCATTTTTCCCATCCTATTAATTTGATTGTTTGTATGGTGTATGTTATGTATAATTATTTATGGTAAAAGCTGGTAAGATTGAAATGAATGAGAATGAATGAAAAATGAATGAGAAGCACAAAAATTTGCATTCTTTTATCAAAACTACATATTTGTCTCTTTTTTTCCCACTTATTTTAGCATCTAGTATTTTTGTTTCCATTGATACCCACAATCACTACACATAGAGAAAGCCATTAAGGTTCTGAATGTTGATTATTCGCAATTGTAAAGACCTTGCCTTGCTGTGTTTGTGTGTTTCACAGAAGAGAAAACCTGTGAGTCAGTGCCTCATGCTTGTGATAAATCAGCAGACTGCATCGACACCCCCAAGGGCTTTTACTGTGAATGTCCAGATAAAACAATTCCCAGAATCATCAAAACAGAAAACGCAGACAAAAAGATGATATGTGAAGGTAAACACAATAAAAATGAAATTATATGCACTTTGTTTTATGTAGTTTTTGTTGTTTTCATCAATTTCTCAGGTGTACAGTATTTCAGCATTTCAATATTTTAAATATAGCCTACTAAGAACAAACGTATAAACTTATAAGTACTTTAGAAGACGTCTATTAAGAGGGCTCATAGGTTTCTCCTTTAATTACTTGTTTTCACAGTCCTCCCAGAAATACCCGAAGGAGACAGTGAGGTACGCATTTATTCTTTCACTGGGTACAGTTTGGTCTAGTTTGGCCTTCACCACAGATTCATTGCTTCAATAATCAAAGGGTTTAACTTTTCTATTCTTGTTAATGTGTGTGGAGAATTAAGAACATTATTGTCTTTATTATGTAATACTTGAGTCCATAACTACCAGTTGACTGACCGAAGAATGCAACTTTCAGAAAGTTTAACACATTTTTTTTTGCCATTAAAACATTAAATGCTTAACTCTTTTTTTCACAGGGAGCATCTGAGAAAAAGTTTGAGATGTTGACAAACATGATCAAAGAAGTGTCAGATGATGATGTACTACCCCCTTCTGTGAGTATTTGGTAACACAAGTGTGAGTTCATAGCAGCTATAGGAAAGGGGTAACCACCGCACACTGATATCATAAATTTTCACATGTTGCTTCTTCAGACTGAATTCAAAACTAGACAAGTGAATTCAAATAAGCAAGTGAACTCCAACAGTTGAGAGACCTCACATTGTCACATGACTCAGGTCACCAAACACACATCAAATAAACAATCAATAATTATCCTACACTAAACCAAACTAATCATCCCATCTATTAATACAATGACACAACACAGAGATCTTTTGAAATCAGAGTTTCAGTCTGTTACACTGTTTAGCTATCCCAATATTTCACAGTCCATTTCACAATGGATGTACATACATACTGTAGCAGCTGTCATAAATTGCTCACAAGGTATTCATGACTGTTCCATAAGATATGACACAATATTTATGCCTAACACTTTGTAAATGTGAAATACTGTATGGCGACATTGAAATAAAAGTCCAACAAAGTAAAGCAGCATTGCCATTTAGGTTTGAAACCTCTTACCTGATCACATGACGGTGTCAGAGACAAAACAAGAATACAGGATAATGCAAGTTTGTGCAACTGTTCAGGGGACGTATTCTCAAAGAATCTTAAGGCTAAAAGTAGCTTCTAACTGTACATCGTAACTTTAGGACTCCTTATTTATTTATTTATTATTATTGACATAAGATTGACATTTTGTCAACATTTTGTCATAGTAAAGCATTGTTACCATTTACAAAATGTTACAATTTTCCTTTCAAATGGGCTTTGACTGCAGATGGTGTCATCCTTACTGGTGAGTGTTCAAGATTCTCTTCCGGTGGTGAAGGAAGATGATGATGTCAGTGAAGAGAAGTTGGCGGCTGCAGGTGATGCCATGCTGCAGTCCACTGAGAAGCTGGCTGGGGCTCTAGTGGAGCCCACGACTACACAGATCAGCAGGAGAATGGCAACTAAAACCACAGGTGTGCTACCTGTGCACACACACAAACACACACACGCACACATACAGACAAACAGACACACAAACAGACACACACACACACACACACACACACACACACACACACACACACACACACACACTTGAACCTGAAACAGTCTGTTTGCATCCCTTTCAGAAGTAGAAACCTTTGCCATTGGGAAGGACACGAAAATAAAATCAACTTCCAATATTAAAAATGAAAAAGCGTCAATGGATATAGATCTCATTGGCATTGCAAAAAACAACAACGGTATGTATCATTTATTAATGTGTATAATTAAAAGGTTTGAAGTACTAAGCAATGTTACTCAGAACTGATATTGGTGTTGAATTTCATCCAATAGGATCGGCTGCAGTGGCTCTCACAACCTTTAAGAAAATGGGTTCAGTTCTGAGACCAAACTTCTTCTACACAGTCAATGATACAGTGAAGACCATGATGTCTGAGATTCTGTCTGCCTCCCTCCCCAAAACCCAAAACAAAGACCTGCCAAGTCCAGCCAACATCACAATTAAACACATAGAGGTTAGTGTCATGGAATACCACATTAACACACAAAATTCACATTCACACTGTTTAGCTTTGGCTTTTTATGTTCGCCAAGGTGGTTATGTTTTTGTTGCCGTGTGTGTTTCTGTGTGTCTGTGTACAACATAATTCAAAAAGTGCTGAACGGATATGGATGAAATTGTTAATTAATTTTTGGTTTTACAATTAAATTATTAGAAATGTAATGGATATATTCACAGATTACATTTGAAAAAGCCAACACACAAGTTACAAAGATTTAATTTGCTTTTGTGCAGTTCACCTCTTGTGTATTTACATTTAAGAGATAATTTAACTTTAAATTAGCTCTGTTCGGCTGCTCTTGTAGTGTTGGGAAGGAAAGCTTTGGAATAAAACTTTCAGACTCTTTGACAGACTACCAAATTTCATTACCAAGTGGCTAAGAATGTAAATGTAGTAATGGTGGCACCCACAAATTCTGTTGTAGACTTGTAGATAAGGAATGAAGTTTTGCAGGTTTTGATGAGTGCCCTTTTGTTCAGATTGCTATGATTGCAAATTAATTCACTTGACACACAAAACAGCCACTGCAGCGCTGCAGCGCTGAGTCACCACAATTTCTAGTCAAATAAACATTTGCCGCTTGGGTGCAAGGTACAATATAGCATGCGCAGGTATATTTGAGATGTCCGTAGAACTGGATTACCTGCAAATGCACTTGTCTACTTGTTCATCCTGGGTTAAGACCCTAACCCTAACCCTATCACCAGAGAGGTAGAGGTTACTCAAAAGCCTTGTAGATTGCCAATATTCAAGCAAGAAGAGTTGATTCATGGATGGATAATTCATTTCCATGAAAGTCTCTCCCTTGCTCAATCCCTTGTTGGTGCAGGTCTTTTAAGCAGTCTGGAATTAGATAGCAGCTACTTGCAAGTAGAAATGGACCCTGCCAGTTTTTCTAAATCACATCCTGTAATTCCTTCTGACCTTTTTTCTTTTTGGATTATAGAATGCCCCAGCAACATTTCATAGAGGTATGATGAGAGCTCTTCAGCCCTGTTTTGGCCAATGTATATGGTGTATTTATATTTCCACACTCTTTTTACGCAGACCTGTTAAACTTTTGTTTATCTAAGGCTCCTCAACCCAATCTATCCAAGGGCTCTGATGAAGATTTAACTGTACATTAAAGGGTAATTTTTTATGAATATTAAATAAAAGTTTAAAAAAATAAAATTAAATAAACTCATTTGTGTTGCATCGGCATTCTATTTCAACAGCACCTGTCCTGCCTTCACATTCCAGGGTATAAATTAATTACAGGGGACCGATAGCATTGTCCTGCCCATACTTCATGTTGCTGCATGAAATTTTGTGATCAAGTCAGTATGGCCAAGGAGGCGATTTCATCAAATCTCGAGCCCCCCAATAATCAGGACCTAATGAGAAATGAGCAGGCTGAAGGAGACAAGTTTACAACATTGATAGAAGTTTGATTTTGATAGATGTTTAAATTAATCCTACCCAAAATTCCTGGATCACAGTTCATTTCTGAACGTGGACGTGCAAGACAGCCTAGTTGACCAGTGCTCTATATATGTGTTTCCTCTACCTGTAGTCTTACATGTAGGCTTTGTTTGCCTTTTCGAATAAACAATGTTGCAGTTACCCCCGAAAATCAAGTAATTTCAAGATCTACAATATGCGATTCCATGACCATATGAAAAAGGTAAGGAGAGAGAAGATTATTTTTAAGGGTTGAGCTCAGAGAAATGGCTGTCCAACAAAGAGAGCAACTGATTGATACCTAAAACCATTTTGATTTGGAGGAAATTACATGCATTGCAAGGAAGCAGCACAGTCTTGAGTGTAGTTTTAGTATAGAGAGTTAATGTGTTCTCTTCACCGCAGAGAATGCAATGCATCAGGGGAATTAACCGCGGCTAGGCTTATTAACAATTTGGCTGCGCACAGACAGTGGGTGAAAAAAATGCAATACACAGCTCAGAAATCCTAAATGACTCTCCTACATCAATGTGATTTTTGACTCATATTATACAGGCTAACTATGCCAGCCCATGTTAACTTGTCAAACATACCCGTAATTCTTTGCTTTTTGGAGGCATTTCTACTCAATGTGTCACATGTCTGAGCAATCCCTATGCTTTGCGGAGTGCGAAGTTGTAAGAGGGAAAGGTTTGTCTGAAGGTCTGTCTGTTGTCTATTTGTTATGGCTGTACTGGATCATTTCAATTAAATTTATTCAAATTTTATTTGTAGAGTGCACAAATACAATACAATGTCTCGTGGCACTTTACAGACAGTGCAGGCAGCATCAACTGATGACCTTCATCTTTTGTTTGTGTTTGTTGTATATTATATTGTTTGTATGTCTAGACTCTGGATCCTGAGGGTGAGATGTCCTGTGTGTACTGGAACAGCAGTGCCTGGGTGGAAGAAGGCTGTAACCTCACCTACTCCAACACCACCCACACTGTCTGCACCTGTGAGCACTTCTCCACCTTCTGCCTGATCATGCAGATAGAGCGCCCCCCAGAGGCAGAGGTGAGTACAAAATGTGATCATGTGAAACTGATGGAGGAGGGGGGGTTGTATATGGATGGGGAAATGTTTGTGCCCGTGTGATTGCAAGAGGTAATACTTCATCTGATTTTGCTATTGATGAATGATTGTGTTAGTGTTGATGAGTGGCTGGGCTTTTATCTGTATGCCTATGTATTTTTTCTATGTTTTAGTGTTCTTACCTGCTCAGGGACTGTGGATGGAAATTAGCAAGTTGCTAAATCTGGTGCAATGTATCTTCTCACCCTTAAGTGATTAATTCGTTTGTACATAGTCCCTGTAATGAAATGAAATAAACTAAGCTAAACTAAATTGGATCGCATTGGTGTCTCAGTCGGATTGGTGTTCCTGCTCCTGGCGGTGCTTTTTTTACTGCAAATGTCCATATTGTTAATTGCAGACAGACCCGATGATGGTGCTGCTGAATAGGATTGCCATTTCTATCGGATTAGGGTTCCTGGTTCTGGCAGTCGTGACCTTTGCCCTCTGCCGTCAGACCTATAAAGTAACAGACGTGGCTCATCTGAACCTCTGCATCAGTCTGTTCCTCTCCCACCTCCTCTTCCTGCTCGTCCAGGAGTTCATCCACCTCATCCAACCTCACAAGGTGATGGAAACTGTGTTTAGGTCCCATGACCTAGACTGCCTGCTAACCAAAACTAATAAGTTCTATATCTATGGTGGTAATTATCTCGCTAAGATGCATATTTGAGCTCAGAACATATCATTTATCGTATTCCAGGCAATATCTGCAGTTTAAAGGTAGAACGTGTAGGAAGTTAAGCTGGAGTTAAATTGAAATAAAAGTTCCCAATCTTTCTATCAAACTTTGCAGACCTTGTGCACAACTGTTAATATTAATTGATGTTTTAATGATTCATAATGTAGGTTGTGTGCACAGTTCTGTCTGGAATTCTTCATTACCTCTTCCTGAGTTCCTTCGCCTGGATGCTCCTGGAGGCCATCTGGCTTTTCCATGCTGTCCTCAAACTCAAAGACATCAGATCCACACAGGCAGTGGGGCCTCACTGGGGATGGCAGTGTCTGATTGGTTATGGAGGTTCCTTTGTTGTTGTTGCTGTTTCAGCAGGACTTGTGCCTGATGGCTATGGGAGTGACAGGTGAGAGGAAATCCAATGTAATAATTATGTCTCTTTAAAATAGTACCTAGGGGGCAAAAACCCCTTTTGGGGGAAATCAGAAAACTTCCAATACAAAAAAGTTTCGTATTGACATAAATAGCCATCATGCCAATTTTTGTGTAGATATCTATTAGTTAAATCTTTTACCCTATTCAGCCGTAAAATGTCACCAGAGACACTTATAGGAGGAGACAAATCACTTCAGAAGTCTTCCCACTGAAATGCAGTATGGCTGTTCGTAACGCAAAGATGGCGGAGTAGAGAAACTGTAAGTCCTGCCTTACGGTGGAAATAGCCAATCGCGTTGCTGAACGCTGTATGACTGACGGTTAGCTATTTTGTTTACTACCTCCGTCACTATGGTGATAGCCATGGCGCGATTGTCGGCGCAGGCGCAGTAAGCAAATTGCCGTTTTAAATAACGTCTTTTTTGCTTTGTTTTTGGGTCTGTCTGGTAGATTTTGGCACTGTTCAACTCAGATTTAAACGAGGATTCACACCATATCCTTTTTTGTCCATACGACCAGCCAATCTGTACTTATGGATATTTCCCCATTCATTTTGGAGGGTCTGGTCTTGTTAAGCCCAAATACCTGCCCGAAGGCGTATCCAATATGGCGTGTGACGTGACTTGCCTTAGAAGGACTTTGATGTCACTCCATAAACTTACAATGGTGCATATGTGGTCGATAACACATAAACAGCAGCTTGTTGACTGGGGTGTCCACCCAGGTTTTGATCCTTGGACATCCTAGATTTATTTTTTGTCAAACAACCCTTTACATCAGCCCATGTCTTTTAAACACCCTTTGCCCCCTAGGTATCGACTGTTTCATTTTGTGGTGCCTCAGTGCTAAAATGAATTTGCTGGCATGAAAGATTCATACATGCAGGCAATGAATCAGAGGCCAATGCAGCATCCTAAGGGCGTTATTCTCCTAAGTGCTCAAGTCCAAAAAAGTGCTTAGTGC
>JAODXP020004312.1:30000-32500 GCA_027497455.2 Sardinella longiceps | reverse complement strand
AGGGTGAAATATTGCTCTGAGTTTATCACATTTGGGAAATCAAGTGATGAACTGATTCTCTGATCTGATTCTTCGAAACAGAAGCACTCCTTGCTTTTTAAGAAGCGACGGTTTAACTCTGACGAGATAGGCGCTGTCCAAGGTGCTGAAGTCCTGACGCGCTGTCTTCGCATCTGTGAAAAAATCTTTAATAAATGGCCACAACTGCACAAAGCTGTAGTCGAACAAATGATCCCGATTTATTAGGCTGTTTAGTGGAGATGTTTTGATATATATATATATATAATATATATAATATATATATATATATAAACTGATCAACATTTCCTCTTTTTGTGACAGGGAGGCTCTATCCAAGACTCCACCCTCTCTCTCGAGCGCCGAGTATGAGAACTCTCACGCGGGCACTGTTGCTTTCTCTCTTACCGTTAATACTCTCAGGTAAGTGTACGTGCCGGCGGGAAATAGTCCTTAGCACTGCATTTATCAAAACTCACAAAACTCACTTACACCTCCAGTTCTCCAACGCTGACTAAAGTTAACATGTGTAAAAGGCTAGAATAACCACTTCCTGTATGTGGTTACATGTAGTGTTCTCAGAATATCTCCCAAGCTCTATTTTAACAGTGGAGATCTAATGTAAGAATGTTATCTTTTCCCCTCTGTGTTACTGCATGCAGTTTTAGATGTGAAAGACCAGAGTGCTGTGTGTTATCAATAGGCTCATATCAGAGGTCCACTAGTGTCAGGGGCTTCCAAAAGTTATTAGGTAGCAAGACAAGGATAGCAAAAATGCATTACCACATACTGGCCAATTTCAATGAACCATCATTATACTTTAGGTAATTGTAGCCGATGTCTGCTTTAGCTACATGTATGCACACATTGTCAATTCTTTCATATTCAACAAAAACGATTTTGAACTGTGAAAAAAATAGTCAAAAATATTGCATTGCAATGCATTTCTAAATTGTCCTCATCAGATAGATAAATAAATACATACATACATACATACATACATACATACATGTAGACTCTGAGTAAGTCAGAGTTTAGCCTGGCCTAGCCTGTCTCTGTCTATGCCCACCCCACCCCCCTTCCCAACCCAGTTCATCTTCTTTGTTTATAAGCCCCCCCCCCCCCCCACAAAAAAAAAAGAATCAAACCAAACCAAACCAAACCAAACAAACAAGAAAAAAAATCAGCTGATGTGTTTGGTCTGCATGCCTTCCCCATCCTAACCCAGTTCCTGATTTGTTTGTGTGTCACCTCCCTTGTGCCTCCCCCACCCAAACCAGTTTATGTAGTCTGACTGTCTGCATGTGTGCCACCTCAAACCAGTACGTTTCTGCGTCTGGTCTGGTGTGGTGTGTGTGTGTGTGTGTGTGTGTATGGTGTGTGTGCCCATCCTGGCTGGCGATGTGATGGATGTTGACGGCTGGGCCCTGGGGCCGTGGCACTGGCTTACATAAGATGGCCACACTACACACACTCCACTCCACTCCACTGTGTTTTGAGCCACACAAAGGGTGTGTGTGTGTGTGTGTGTGTGTGTGTATACTGTATACTGTAGCTGGTCTGCATGGGGCGGGACTGGACTGGACGCTGCTCTCCGCTTCGCTTCGCTACACTCCAACCCGCTAGATTCCACTCCGCTCCGCTACACTCTGCTCTGCTCTGTGTGTGTGATCTTCCACATGGCTGCGTGCCGCGACTCATGTCCCCACACACACACACACACACACACACACACACACACACACACACATACATGTACACACGTACACACACACACACACACACACACACACTCACTCGTCCCTCTTGCTCGAGCAGACAACCAGCAGCCAGGAGAGTAGCGGCCAGCAGGGCCATCGCAACAGGACAGGCAATTGCTTAATGGGACCCCAGGCTCATGATTTTAGTAGTTTAGTTGGTGGCCTTTCTCAATAACAAATAAAAAATAAAGACTTTAGACTGGAGTTAGACAACTGCAAGTTCAACACAAGTAATTATATTGCTGTAATCATGCTTGGAGATTATAACAAGGCAGGGCAGATGCTCATGGGGATGTTTGGGGGGGGGGGGGTCCTGTTTGCTTGTGGCCCGTAAGTACTGTACATTGAAACGGCCATGGCAGTCAGAGCTGGCCAGAGCAGAGCAGAGCAGTGTTGTGGATGGACGGGGAAAGAGAGAGAGAGAGGAGCGAGGAAGAGGAGAGGAAGTGGAGGAAATGAGAGAGGGGAGATAAGAGGAAAGAAGAGAAGAGGGGAGGAAGTGGAGGAAATGAGAGAGGGGAGATAAGAGGAAAGAAGAGAAGAGGAGAGGAAGTGGAGGAAACGAGAGAGGGGAGATAAGAGGAAAGAAGAGAAGAGGGGAGATCAGATAAGAGAAGAAGGGAGAAAGGGGAGAGGAGAGGAAGAGAGGAAAGTGCATCATGGGAGGAGAGGGAGAGAGGTCAGACGGTGAAGAGTGGAAGGAAGGGAAAGGGAGTGTGTGT
>JAODXP020004312.1:10000-12500 GCA_027497455.2 Sardinella longiceps | reverse complement strand
CTTGGTCTCAATCTGACTCCCCGCTGTGAGTGTGTGTGTGTGTGTGTGTGTGTGTGTGTGTGTGTGTGTGTGTGTGTGTGTGTGTGTGAGAGAGAGAGAGAGAGAGAGAGAGAGAGAGAGAGAGAGAGAGAGAGAGAGAAAGTGGGTGTAGGATTCAGGTCTTAATCCTTCTCCCTGTGGTGTGCATCTGTGTGTGTGTGTGTGTGTGTGTGTGTGTGTGTGTGTGTGTGTGTGTGTGTCTAAAAAGAAATGTCAGGTAAATGCCAGATGACGGTGAGGAACAGCTGTTGTCGTTTCACACAGCTATTTCATATAGAACTGAACACATAGAACTCTTCATGTGGTTTGTGTGTTAGTGTGTGTGTGTGTGTGTGTGTGTGTGTGAGCAGGGCCGGTTCTAGGCATAGACAAACGGTCTATGCGGTCGCCTAGGGTGGTCGCCAAATATCAGGGGGGCATCACAATACATTTCTTACCTTTTTTTCTTCCGGGGCAAAGCTGAAATCTGGCCCAGGGCACCAAAAAGGCTAGAACCGGCCCTGGATGTGAGTGTGTTCAGTCTTGTGTATTGTACTCAAGTTCATTGTTGTGTATTGTAGCGGTGTGAGTTGTATAGTGTGTGTGTATATGTGTGACTAACCTAATTATGTCTCTCACACACTCCTGTCCTCCTTTGTCTATCCCACAGGTACTCTTGAGGACACATGCACACGCACACACACACACACACACACACACACACACACACACACACACACACACACACACAACTGCCTGACCAGGGGATGAGGAACAACCCACAATGCCGGCCCAGCACTGCCAACCCAACAACTCAACACTGCCAACTCAGCAATCAGCCTGTCAACTGCCCTGTCTGCCCCTCTGCTACTGTGTGTGTATGTGTACTCGTGTGTTTGTATGTGTGTGTGTGTGTTTGTGTGTGTGTTTGTCTGGGCGTAAGTTTGTGTATGTGTGTGTGTGTGTCTGGGTGAAAGTGTGTGTGTGCGTGTGTGTGCGTGTGTGTGTGTGTCTGGGTGAAAGTGTGTGTGCGTGCGTGTGTCTGGGTGTGTGTGTGTTTGCACAGCTGAAGCCCTTGTGGCTTACAATCAGTGCCTCTGTACAGCCCCCGCCCCCCTCCCTTTCTCTCTCTCCCCCTTTCTCTATCTCTCCCTTTCTCTGCCTCTTTGTAACCTGATCATAATCTGGTTATGTTTGCATTACAATCAGTGGTCTTTGTAACCTGATCCTGGCGTCTTTGTAACCTGATCCTGGCATCCTGTGCCCTACCGGCATCCCTGTACCTTCATCAACACTGTTTCTTCTTCTACTAGGCTGCAGCACTTTTGATAATATCTAACAAAATATCCTGTGTTTTCTTTTCAATTCTTACTGCCATGTTTTGATATAAAAAAAATGCTTCATTTGGTGAGCCTTTGGTAATGTTATGACTGCATTCGTAGAGTATTAATAACAAAGCGTTTGCAATGTTATTAGTGCATTTGTAGATTATTAATGACAAAGCTGTGTGTTTGTAAGCCAAGTGGAAAGCATGTGGGTTACTATATTATATTGTGTTTATTAAATATTTATTACTGATAGTGGATGTAAACAAATATATGACAATCTATCCTTAAGGGTCTTTAGAGACACACACGCACGCACACACACACACACACACACACACACACACACACACACACACACAATAACAAGAATATTGCTATGACCTGCTCGCAGTGACCTTACAACAGCCACTCTCAACTTAGCTGGACATCCGCATGTAGGCCAACTGTGTTTCCTACCAAACACACACACACACACACACACACACACACACACACACACACACACACACACACACACACACACACACACACACACACACACACATACACACACACTCACATTCACAGATACACACAAACACACATACACACAGACGCGCGCACACACACACACACACACTCACATTGACAGACACACACACACACAGACGCCCACACACACACACACACACTCACATGATGCTATATGTGTAAAGGTTCAGGGCCATGTTCTGTCATTGATTATGATCAATAGCCTAAAGGTTAAATTGACTGAAATGTGTGTGTGTGTGTGTCTGTGTGTGTGTGTGTCTCTCTCTGTGTGTGTTTGTGTGTGTGCATGTCTCTCTCTCTCTCTCTGTCTGTGTGTGTGTGTGTGTGTGTGTGTGTGTGTGTGTCTGTGTGTGTGTGTGTCTCTCTCTCTCTGTGTGTGTGTGTGTGTGTGTGTGTGTGTGTGTGTAAGTCTCTCATTGTTGGAGCTGCAACATGGCTACACTTAATTAGCCCAGGCTAAATGTGTTTAAGGTTTTCTATTTGTTTGTTTGTTTGTTTTGTAAACATTTTATTTTAAACCTTTCTAATGGTGACAATCCTCCTCTTCATTGGCCAAGAATTATATTATATGCTACTTAGTTCTTGATAACATGGATTAATGTACAGTACTGTATGTATCAAGC
>JAODXP020004310.1:5000-39165 GCA_027497455.2 Sardinella longiceps | reverse complement strand
TGCTTTCACACTGGGTCCTTTAGCTGGACCGGACCCGAGTTCGTTTACTTCCCAGGGCCCGGACCACGTTTGGTCTGCGTTCACATCACATGCCTGTGTGCGGACCCGGGTCCGTTTATGTCATAAGTAACAAATTCCAGACACAAACTTCCAGAATGTAACGGGTTCTATTTGCTATCATCCCATGGCAACACAGCAGTTTGGCGGTAAAATTCACAGAACTAGGTGCAATATCTACATAAAAATGGAGAATCATTTAGTTTGTTTATTTGCTATTTTACTGGTGTTCATATGGCTTCAGCGTCAACGCCATCCTCAACCCGTTCAGTATGTAGCGGATGCCTCCCGCAGAATGCGAGTAATGAGAGCTGCTCGGATTAGGAGATTTCTACGGAGACAGTCTGTTATGCGAAGTCAATTCCTATCTTTACTTCTAAATCTCGAGTATCGGACACCAAGGACAAGGTGAGCACGTTGAATGAAAGATGGGCTGTGCCACAAAAAAAATCACTTCAACGCCATAAAGAGAGCCTATAAATAATCAGCGGTAAAGACAGACAGTCGTTGTTTTACGAGGAACTTCTCGACTGGATCTTGTCTGGTGATGCGTTTAGATACCATCGTTAGGGAGTAGGCTAGGCTAAGGCAGCACTGATTGGTCGATTATGTCATGTGTTAAAAATAGAGCTATCTGATTGTACGAATTGAACTTACACGAATTCATTCAGAAATTGTTGACTTTAACCTAGGCCTACATATCTCTTTCAATTGTTTTGGCATTGACAATTACAGTTTATCACTTGCATGGGAATATGTAGTAGGCCTAGTATCTAAGACATGCAGTAAATTGCTTAAATTGAGAAAAAAGAAAGATAGGGTGGCTGCTGGAAAGTGAATTACCCTAGGCCTATTGTAGTAGTAGGCCTAGTAGTAACTGTCTCTGGTAGTAGTAGCAGCATAGAAGTAGGTTAGCAGTAGTCATAGTAGTATTAGTTGTAGCCTACCTGTAGGCCTAGCAGGCTTGGTAGGCTAGTGGTCAAAATAGCAACAAAATCTAATGAAAGAGAAACTAAAGCAAAATATCTTACAAACTGCAATAAATAGGCAAGTGTTACAAGCCTGGATAGGCTATATTGTGTGTAGTGTAAGAGCTGCAGCCTAGGCTATTCCCAAACCTCATGATACGTATACTAATAACTGGACCATAATTACAGAGTACATAATTAATGTTATACACACTATGGCCACTAGGGGCTCCCCTCTGATAACAAGTCTGAGGCCGTTTTCGAAAATGCCTACTACATACTACTCGTATACTGATCTCTGCAGACAGCAGCGTGTAGCATGCAGTACATGACTAATATCACAGGAGTAGTGTGGGGCTTCAGTCAGGTAGAGCACCTGCAGTCAATTATTTAATGAGGTTCTTGGCCATTTTCTGCTGCTTGCATACCATGCTGCATACTGGGTAGAACAAGTAGAGCACCTGCAGCTAATTAATTAATTGTGGGAAGCAGTAGTGTGTGCTGGGGCACACGCAGCATGTAGCACATGTAGTATAGCAGTATGCCATTTCGAAAATGGCCTGAGTCATGTTGCCTGTATGTTATATTGCTGCTGAAGTTCATGAGTTAAGTTGAAGGAATTCTCCTGAACCAAATTGTCTACTCACTTCCTTCAACAAAGGTTTACACATAGGCTAGACATTTAGACAACCAAATACAGATAAATAAACACAGAGATAGTTAACAATACAAGAGGTGGAGTACTAGGTGTTAGTTGTAAAGTGCAAAATGCAATGCCAAAGCTAACATCACTCTTATTGTACTAGGAGAGTATGGGTCCAGCAGCGGTCCACTGTGTGGTGGGAACACGTCTGGAACAACTGGACAGACAGTGAGTGGCTCAGCAATTTCAGGATGAGGCGGGCTGCGTTCATGGAGCTGTGCAACCTTTTAAGGCCTCACCTGACAAGGAAGGAGACCAGGTTCAGACGGCCCATACCAGTCGAGCAGCGTGTAGGAGTTTGCCTTTGGAGGCTTGCAACAAATATTGAGTTTAGGTCTGTTGCTCATTTGTTTGGCATTGGACTTTCAACAGCATGCACCATAGCAAATGAAATTACATCCCTAATAGTGGAGAAAGTTGCCCCAGAATACCTGAAAACGCCCTCGGAGACAGAATTTAAAGCGATAATTCAAGGTTTTCGCGACCATTGGGGTTTTCCACAATGTGGTGGGGCTATTGATGGAACACACATTGGAATACTAGCACCACCAGAACATTCGGTAGATTACTACAACAGGAAGGGGTTTTACTCCATTATACTTCAAGGTGTGGTGGACCACAGGCTACGCTTTTGGGATGTTAATGTGGGCTGGGCTGGGAAAGTACACGATGCTAGAGTTTTCGCAAATTCATCTCTATATGCCAGGGGTCAGAGTGGCACGCTCTTTCCTAATTTAGCAGAAACATTTGAAGACATTGATGTGCCTGTGTGTTTGCTTGGGGATGCTGCATATCCTCTATTGCCATGGCTAATGAAGCCGTATCCTGATGGGAGAGGAACAACACCAGCTCAAGTTTGCTTTAATCAGCGACTGAGCAGAGCAAGAATGACTGTGGAGAGGGCTTTTGGTCGCCTCAAGGGAAGGTGGAGGTGTCTAATGAAAAGATATGACTGCAGTATCCACAACATCAGCACCACTGTCACTGCCTGTTGCATTCTTCATAATTTTTGTGAGGCCCATAATGAACATTTTGATTGGGACGTTGACGAACTTAATGCAGAACCCAACCTGAACCCAAACCTGAACCCCCAACAACATACAAACAGTTCTGCAAATGCTATCAGAGAGGCTTTATGCCACCATTTCTCTCATTTTTAAACCATTGTTGACATAAAGAGGACACGAAACTAAGAAATGCTTTTGAATTGATGTTATTAATATTAAAGAATAAATCTCTTAAATGAATATGTGACTAAAACTTTAACATGGCAAGATAACATATAACAAGACATTGCCTAAACTAACAATAAAGTTAAATTATAACAATACAAAGTAACTTCAACATTAAACCACATGAACCAACCCAACTTAACAAACAACAACAGGCCTCAGTAATTTTTTCAGAGGTTGTGATATGAGGAAGAAGAGGAAGAGTCTCCATAATAGGACTGTTGAGTAAATCCAGAGTGTGAATTGGCAGCAAACATCCTGTTCATCACTTGCATGATTAGTTCCGACTGTTCACGCCGCTCTTCTCTCTGTGCCTGTAACTGTCTCTCCTGAAAAGCCATTTGACCAGCCATCCAGTCTTGCATCAACTGCTGCTCTTGGTTGCTGCGGCGCTCCTCCGCTTCCATGAAAGCATTATACTGCTGTTGCTGCATGCCCATGTAGGACTCCATCACGGACAATACCTCGCTCTTGGCCTTGCGTTTACGTGATGGAGTCTCGTCTCTCCTGGTGGTCCTGGCAGGGGTCTCATTAAATGAGGTTTGGGGGGTGTCAGAATTGCCTGTTGGCATAAAAGCAGGTTAGATAAACATACCAAAAGACATGATAGAAACATTTTGACAGAAATCTGAATCAGGACAATAATCTAGGTGTAAGGCTGCTTTGAAGGAGCATGATGTGTCTTGTAGGCCAATATGTACAGTGTATGTTTGGATCCTGGAGGGTAGATCAATTATTTATTTTAGAGGGCTGTGCAATATTTGGATGTGTGATAGATTTGTTCTTTGAATTAATGCAATATTTATTTATTTATCCATTCATTCTCGGGGTTATGTGTAATAATTTGCTTTTGAATTGTAGCCTGCTTTGGTCTGAGGCTGTGTAGCATCTCAATTAGATCAACAGGGCAATAACCCCTGTGGGCCAGTAACATTGCTGACATGTTCTTGAAGGTACTCTCGTGATCTATGCCCAAAAAGGGTGGTGAAATATCAGGGTTTTTTTTTTTTTTTTAAGAAAGAAATATCAGGTTTAAGTGTTAAAAGTCTGTGCATTAAGTGTAACTGTGTTGTCTCATTATGTGTTCAGTGATGGCAGTGCTCTTATAAGACAAATTTAGTTTTCTTTTACTAAACACCATGGCTCACTCTGCATGCAAGTTTGGCAATAATATTTTGAAGCGTGTGATGGCACCCCTGAATTTTATACATAATAGTCTAGTCCAGTCCTAAATTCTGGGTTATGGAGTGACGTCAATTCCCCTCAAAATAGTGAACTTATCTAACCATGCGGGAGTCAGGTTAGGCTGTAGCTTTGTAGCTATCAAACTTGTTTCTTATAATTAGCTTCAGCAGTCATTGGCAATATTAATGGGTAAATCGAACCAACGACAAAGACTTTGGATTAACTACAACACTTTGGGAATTATGCATATTTTGAAAGGTAGGCTGTACATTTTTTTTGTTTGTTTGTTTTGGCCCGCCGTGGCACACTGTCGCTTTACGTTGGCTTGTTGTCACCTAGTCTGCTGGTCTGGGACACGTAACGTTAGCTTAACGTTAACGTTATATCTTTGAGTGTGAAAGGGGGGCCTCAGCAGATCAAATTGGCTGATATACTACCTAATTGGTCTAGTGTTCATATTTACCAGTAGATAATCAAATACGGTGCCTGTTATAAAGAATAACTTATTAGATGTGAGCTTAGATACAGTAGACTGTCACGAGACTTGGCTACTTACTTGCTGTCTCCTCGTCCACGAGCTCCTCAGCACAGTGAACTTGGGACTCCGCTGCAGGGCCAGATGTGGTGTCCTCCTGTGTGGATGGCGCCTGGCACAACTGGATGACATGGACTGGTCTACTAATGGGCCTTAACCCTAAAATCGCATCCAGGTCATCGTAGTATATAAAACTGTCTTTGACATCGGCCGAACTGCCTGACTTCCTTAACAAATCTCTTATCTTCAAGTATTTCTGTCTCAGTTTTTTTACTTTTACGCGACACTGTTCGCTCGACCTAGCAAACCCCCTCTCGTTCAATCGTAAGCTAAAAGTATGAAATATTTCAGAGTTTTTATGTGTGTTCTCCATCACCGTTTTGATTTTTTCTTCTCCCCATATACTCAGCAGACAGCGTATTTCTTCGTCTGACCATAACGTACCCTTTCCAGACATATTGGTTATGATTTAGGTTATGATCTATAGCGATAAACACGTAAAAGAAAAGTAGGCTGACGATAAAGTCAAGATCAAAGGTAGATTCTTTAGATTGTTTAGGGTTCTTTAGAATGTTTACTTAGCAACCTGCTTCAGCGTTCTAGCGAACCGGACCCCAGACCACCTCTTTCAAGCGGACCAGGGTCCGGTCCCGGGTCCGCACCCGAGTTCGATTGGTCTGCGTTCACATTAGCAAAACGGACCAAAATGTTGGTCCAAACGAACCCGGGTCCGGTCCAGGGGACCAAGTGTGAATGCGCCCTAAAAGTTATATTCCTCGTCACATTCTGAATGCGTGAGTGAAAGGCTACTCGGAGAGAGGGGCGCAATGCTCTTTGCTGTAATAGCCTAGTTATTGCTATCTGGAATGGCATCAAAATCTCACATGTAGCCTAGAACTAGGTCGATGTGTATTAAAACGCAGACAGGCTACAAGAGAATGCCGAGGGAAATAGCAATACAAAAACCCAGAAAATGACAGGATGTTCAAAAATCTCATCAAGTTTAACCTGAGCCAAAACAACTAGCTGCTAGCTTTCAATTTCAACCTACCCGCATTTGACATCAGATATCCTAATCCACGTCTTTTTCGGACTTAAGTCATGTCTTGTTCGTTTCTGGTTGCAGGTGTAGTCCAATAATTGGTCCAATAGATAACTGCAACATTTAAGTGAACACAACTAAAACAGTTCTGAAAGTTAACTTCATACACTAACTTTAGGCTATCTGTGGTCAAAGTGCCTTGAGAAAGACGAGCAGCCGAGTAACTAACTGGTATAGCCGTGAGCTAATATTTTGCCTTTAGCAAATTGATAACGATGCAATAATTGCAGTACTGACTGTATAGTTATATATAGCTTCACGTAGAACTTGCTTTTTAGTTAGCCACAATTTCTCTGCTGCTTAGCCAAAGATCTTACCTCCCTTAGCGATCACATCGTTATATTATCACAGTAGCCTATATTTCTCCCCAAAACATGTTGTGAAAGTGATTTCAGCCTAACTGTTATAGTGTCCAGATGTTAAAATAAAATCGCAACAAGGGCAAGTATGCAATGTCATTGTAAACACAGGCTACACACAGTGCTAAGCAGTCCTAATGCTGGTTTTGTGAAACTCTTTTGTATAAGTGAGACAATATGCATGTCAACTTCAGCTTTATTGTTATCTCATGAAAATATATACTTTACATAATATAATATACAGTAACACACAGTCCAGTTTGGACTTTTTAATATGGAAATGAATTCAGGTGGTACCTCTGAAAATTCAGTGTCAGTAGGTTATGGATTTTAAAATATAGCTAGAATTGCAGCAGTATTTAACACAGTACAAGCATATTGCATTACTACTATGCATCTTTGGCCTACATATTATAGTCTAGTGTTTGGTATTTTTGAACAGTAACAAATCATGAATAATCACTGTAACATGAACATGAGGCAATGGTTATGATAGAGGGCCTGGGGTTAGCAACAGTTAAAAGTTTGGTCATCCTGACTCATTTGTATTCTCTACATTACAATTGTGTCCAAAGAGCTGTCTGGTGTGCCAATAGACAGCTGGACACTGAGGGCACACAACTGCTAAAGATTTGGATATGTACATTGTACACAATGACCACTTTGTAAGCATCAAATCATCTAGGTAATTGCAAAATGTTGGTTACTGCTACATAGTTACAGGACTGCAATCTCGATAAATCTTACAAGAAAGACTGGTGACTAGAAAAACCAGAGAAACTTCGATATGCATACGTCATTTGTTGGATTTGGTGTGAAATAACTGAATATCACATTTTTATAGTAGTAGGCCTACTGGCAATGCAGAAATTTGAAAAGGTGATTGAAATTATATTTTGAATCATAATGTTTGACCATTGCTTGTTGGAACAAATTGCCATTCTCACTGTGCTGTCACAGCAGACTTGCACCTGCGACTGAAATCAATCAATCATTCAATTAAGACGTAGCCTACAACTCAAGCCACCACGTGATGGGCCGGCATGTGACACGTCTTTGATTATGCATGCGTTTGTTTTTAATTCGTAACTAAAATTATTCCTAATAAATACTTCGAAATATCAATAGTAATTTAGTAAAAAGGGGAATTCATGCATGATCACAGTGTTTGCAAACCTATCAACCTTTATTTGGTGGGAAAGATTATTAAGCAGGTGTATGTGTAGCCGGTGGTGGTCCGCACCGCACACGGGTCTCGAACCCGCCACCCCGCAAGCTACAAACTCCCGGCGTGGGAGTGGAACGCTCTAACCAACTGAGCTAAAAGCCCGGGCTTCTAACTCAGCGTGTTCGAAGCGCCCATGGAATTGGGTGATGAGGATTTACACACTACCACCGAGCTAGCCGCGATAGCTGGCCTCCGTTACATATGGAACCTTTTTGGGTGACTTGTGTTTCTGACTGATTGCATTTTCTGAGACACCGCTTTATTAAACCTTGCAGTTAACCTGCCACGGAGCTGGTTAGTTTGGGAGCATATGTTACCCCAGCAACTCAGCTGCGATTACTGTTAGCGAGAGTAATGGAACTGAACTTACACTAAAACTAGCGCCGCTTGCCGAAATTAGCGCGGCTTAGCGAATAGCTCTGTTGATGGAATACCCCCAGGTCACTCAAGGCATAGCAAAACCAGTCATACAAACAGAAAGCAAACCCATGGAGAATAAACAACACTTGGCTTGATCAACCATAAATCACATTATGACCGTCCCTAAGCCTATGCTCTGCTCTTTTTTCATCTGAACCACGTGAACTTGAGAATGTAAACAACAAACCCATACAGTGGTCTAACTAGCAATTAAGCTACAGGCAGCTAACAGGTCACAAAAAGCATAGCAAAACCGGTCATACAATCAGAAAGCAAACCCATGGAGAATGAACAACACTTGGCTTGATCAAATCACATTATGAAGCAGCTACTTTGACAGCTACTGTCACTGCAAGCTCACAATCTCGCACCACCACCAGCCTACTGTCATGACATGACCATCTCACAAACAAGCTCACAATCTAGTCAAAAAGCCGAGCCGAGTTGATGCGGCAATGGACTTGTTTCACACCTGAACATTCCGACATTCCATGGTAGTAAACTGAACATTCTATCATTGAAATGCATTGGATTTATGTGTCTTTCTGACTTGAAAAAAATATCTAAATTCACTTTCTTTCAAATAATACACATTTGAAGCCCACAAATTTGGAAGTCCCGAATAGATAAAAGTGGTTTTACATTTTTATGCATGAAGCTTCTATCTATTTGGGACCTCCCAATTTGTGTGCTTCAAATGTGTATTATTTGAAAGAAAGTGTCTCAGGGAGACTTGGGATGTCTGCATATCCAATACAAAGCCATGAGTCACTGTCATCCAAAGCCATGCAAAAAAGCAGCTCTGGGATTCTGATTGGCTGCCTCGGCCTAAGGCCTCGTGCACACTATAGCCTACACTATAGGTCATGGAGCAAAACACCAACTAAGAAGAGACATTGATATTCATTCATATTCATAGACATTCGACATTCGAATGGCAGTGTATACGGGGGAACCGCAAAGATTTGGCAATTTGACTTTGGAGAAGTCAGCCATTTTGTTCTGGGTAGGGCATATAGTCTTGAGAGGAATGCGAGTCATGATGAGACGAGTTGAGAGCATCCTGTGGCTGCACACATGCAGCAGCAGCAGCCAAGCAACAGCAAGATGGAAGAGACAGACCCAGAGTGAAACAGATACAGTACAGTAGAAGGAAGAGCTTTCTGTATGCTTTTTGTTTTGGTTACTTTAGTCTATGTGAATACATTTTAGTGCATTCAAGTCCATTCATTGTGTTTGGAGGTAAGAGTAAGAGGTAAGAGTTGGCCTAGCACTTCCTTGTCTTTGTGGAAGAAGGCATTTTTTTGGCCACCCACCAATCCGATGCTGCCATGTGACAGGAGCTCTTCAAAACGGCCCAGACCAATAAGCTGCTCTGGTGTTACAGAAGAATCGTAGGCTTTCAGCAAAATGGTTAAGCCTCACCAGGAAGTTCCCAACAGAGCTTTGGGGGAAGATGAAACTATGATATGCTATGTTGCACTTGTTTTGCTTAGCTCTGCATGGTTATTTTACAAATCATGTGCTTTAAAAAACATAAAATAAATAAATCTCTCTTCCTTCTCTCAAATCCCCAATTTAGCAAATGCACACAAGCACCCCAAACACATATTTTGCTCGGAGAGAGAGAGTGTTGAAACATGTCACACCCAGTTCTTGCCTCTGCATGCTACAACCTCCCTCTCTCTTTTCCCTTTTGCACACACACACACACACACACACACACACACACACACACACACACACACACACACACACACAGAAATGAGCAAAGAATTCAAACCTAGAGGGGACTGACACTCACAGACACATACATGTACACACACACACACACACACACACACATTTTTCAATGCCTGTCAATAGTTATAATAAATAATGGTTATCTCTTAAATATTGTTTTGTTTTGTTTTATTTTATTTGAATTTCTATGCAATTCTTCAGTGACTTCACAACATTTGTCAGAGTGCTGTCGATTTCAGACAAATGCTATTCTCTCTGCCTTCCATTCATTCAGAGATGAAAAAATATGTGTGTGTGTGTGTGTGTTAGGAAGTGGTCAAAAGGCGTCATCTTGCTCTTGTCTTTTCTGTTGTTCTCATTTTCTGTCTCGCTCCCTCTCTATCTTGGTCTGACTAGAGAACAGGAAACAATGCATGTGAAATCGCTGTGTTTTGCCCTTATTTGGTAGAAGAAGCACCAGACTGTCATTGGCCTTGAAAACGGTGCTAAATGCAACCAAAAGGCAGGTTATGAAAAGACATGCCTAAGAAAGTGCTTACCAGTGCTGCCTTACGGACAAAATACAGAACCACAACCACACGTTCAAAAAATACATATGACACTGTACACAGACCTAACAGACACACATTCATAAAAGAAATACACACACACACAGACTCACACACACACACTTTCTCTCTCTCTCTCTCTCTCTCTCTCTCTCTCTCTCTCTCTCTCTCCCCCACCCACACACACACACACACACACATACAGAAACAGAGAGAAGCATAGTAGCTAATGTCAATTACGTAACATAGACTTCAGGTACGCAGAAGGGGAAGAGACAAGAGAAAGAGGTAGAGAGAGCTGTAACAGCATGCCTGAGGAGGCTTGCAACACAGGCATGCAATCAGTCTGTGCACACTCTGTCTCTCTCTCTCTTTCATACATGGACACACAGGCACACACACACACACATTTATGCTCACGTTTTAAATAGTCAGTGCCTCACATTTTACATTACCAGTTTGCATATACAAGCGCACCAACTTCACACTACAGCAATAAATGGCTGCAGCAAATAAATCTCACTTCCCTTTTTTAGGGCTGTTTTTGAAGGTGGTGAGACTCACAAACCAACGGAGAGGCTCTCTAACTATGAGAGCAACCTGCTTCAGCTCTCTGTCTGGACATGTTGACCAGATTCCTCACTGAAGATAAGACATGCGATTACTAGGTGTGTGTGTGTGTGTGTGTGTGTGTGTGTGTGTGTGTGTGTGAGAATGACTTTTCAGACGTGTACATGCACGCACACACGCTAGAATGTGCCCTCTGGAAGTTTGTCATGGGCCAACTCTTGCAATACCTTCTGCTGTAGTAGGTGTGGACCCTCTTGCAATGTTCGTTGCAGTTCAGCTCAGCATGTTCTAGGCTCTATGACATATCACTCAAACAAACACACATTCACAGTATTCAGAGCAACACACTGTAAATGGTGAATAGACTGCATTTCTAGAGCAATTTGGGGTTTAGTGTTTTACACAAAGACACTTCAATGGGGTCATATAAAGTGGGGCTCAAACCTGGAAGCTTCTTACACATGTGGGTGTATCAAGGTGCTATGACATCACTCAGGATTAAAACCCCCAAAAAGAACTCCCGTACTAATGAAAAAAAAAAAAAACAATACGGTGAATTATAGGAGTGAATACAGTGAAAATAACGGTGAAAATAACAGCACACATGTAAAGTGGAAAGCAATGGTTGGTGAGCTCAACTGATCTCTGTGAGAGCATATTCACTCACTGCATCCTGGGGTGCTGATGTGATTCTGGGTCAGATCAGACTAAATTTCTTCCTCTGTGGAAAGTTCTAGAGTGACTCAAAAAGAAAGTGTGTGTGGGTAAAGTGGTGTGTGTGTGTGTGTGTGTGTGTGTGTGTGTGTGTGTGTGTGTGTGTGTGTGTGTGTGTGTGTGTGTGCTAAGCATCAGCAAACAGAATCTGAAGAAACGACTGAGCAGGTTATCTCAGTTTTCTTGTAGCAGACACACAAATTCTCTCTCTCCTTTTTAATCACACACACTCATGCACACACTGAGGTGGTGTCTAAAAAACAGGAAGTCAGAGCCGTTTGGTGACAGGAAGTGGGGAGAGAGTTCATCACTCTTCCTGAATGTGTGTGACTAGCAAATTTCAGTGCACTGCAAAGCATTCTCAAACCCAAGATGAAAAAAATGAGATAAATGATGCCTGAAACTGAGCCTGGAAAGATATTAATTTTTCATATATGCTTCTATGATACGTTACTGTATACTAGCTAGTCATTGCTTTGTTTTAAGTTCAGCTGAATTTCAAATATCACAAAGGTGTAAATGGGTGTGTCAAACTAATGAAGTGTTTCTTAGTCTGCCTTTGTTAGAGGATTTATGACTTTATTATGCTCCATGTAGACCTAATATGCGCTAATAAGCAGTCTTTAGTGGTTTTTATTCTAACTGAACCACCACTTCCCAACTACAAACACTACCACACAATATTATAAACATTAACCACAATCTTGGTCATTTTTTCTTCACAGTAAAAGAAAGCGATGATGGATAGCTGTCACTCACCATACTTCCACTTTCTGTGCGATATCAGCCCTTGTTAAGTGCCTTTTATACCATCTCACGTACCCTAGGACCACTCAGGGCCACCCCTTCCCTTCCCTTCTGCTTTAGTAGCTCTACAGGCCCCTTTCGGACATTGAGCTCAACAGCACACACTATTCCCATGGGCTCAATAGTGTTTTTTGTCCCCAAAGGCACCTTGCAGGCACATAGCCTAAAGCCAAGTTCACATTACACGATTTTAGCCACGACACGGCAAAACAAGACACGTCTGTGAGCTCTCGAGTGTTCACATTTACCGACTAGCAGTTTTAGTATCATGGTCGGGCGCGAGGCTGATCTGCGACCTAATGTGTTCACACTACAAGACCTGGCCCAGACAGAGCCTAGGGTGCGGTAAGGCACTACCTCAACCCTATTCCTAACCCTAAACTGAGGGGATTAGTGGCTTGAAGGCAGCGCTGCCTGGAAGGCACCGTTGAGGACAAAAAATACCAAAGACCATTCCTATGGCCTGCTTAGAACCCTCCATGAGGAACTAACCAGTGAAATGGGTCCAGTAAGAGACATCTTTCAGATACTGAAAACTGTATTTCAACCAAAAGACCTACAAATCTGACCCTATTACACCAGTTCAGTCAAGGAGAATGAGCTGAAATTCCAGCCAACTAATGTAAGAAGAACTATTTTGTGTTTATCTTTCTGAGCTGTAAACATATGGTTTCAACTGTATATCTCTCGCCATTATTTTCATGGCCGCCTAGAAACTTGTGTGGCCTTGGTGGCTTACGCAGCAGTCAGATAAACCATATTAGCAACCCTAAACCATATTAGCGCCATCTTGTGGCCAAATTGGGCTTCATGAGCTGGACTTCATCATGATCTGCTCGTAGACATTCAGTGTGGCACTATTTCTGCACAAATTATACAAACTTTGTATCCATAGACGCAATGCAGGAAGATCAAATGGAATTGATTTGCAAGATAGAGGGCCCTTAAAGTTTGGAATGAAGTTTTTTTTTTTGTTTTTTTTTTACCTTTTACCTTTCGCCAGCGTGTGTCTGTCTGTCTGTCTGTGTGTGTGTCCATCTGTCTGTGTACAAGATAACTCGAAAAGTGCTACACGGATTTGAATGAAATTTTCGGACAACGTGTGTATTGGGACAAGTAAGAACTGATTCGATTTTGGTGGTGATCGGTGATCCAAAATACCATCTGTGACCACATTGTCTTGGCGGAGGTCTGCGCTCTCTGAGCACTTTTGTTTATTTTTTTTTTTATTTTTTTTTTCCTTTGTGTTTGTCAACAAGAGTTTTGTTCTGCTGTTGTCTACAAATAGCCTGTCATAAAGGTGGCTATCGTTTCAAGGCATAGGCCTATATTAACCTGGAGAGTCAGACCTGTTTTTGCAGGATATGGTATTACTGAAAACTTTGTTCTTTATTCAATTTATGGAAAACAGCACCACAAGAGTAGCAAAACATGTTACACTCTGTGTCTGTGATGATTTTTATTTCAGCATATCATTTAGTGCGGTTACATGGACATGATTAATCCGATTATAGAGATTCCGAGGTGCATTCTATAGAACGGTATCCAAGGAGATGCATTGATAAACTCCATCTGAAATGGAATATTCAGTTAAATAATCAGATTATACAGTCTATGGATTATTCATATCCATGTAAGTGCACTGAGTGGCTGAGTTGCAATTGCCAGCCTAAGGACTAAGCCCTAAGAAGACCCGCTGTAGCTCAAAGGAGTGGAAGTCTGCAGAGGTTGGTTTGTCTTAGTGGATGTTTATATCCCCAAAGACAAGTATGGGACACTCATGTTCATGGATGAGAGTGCAGAGTCTATCTCATCTAAGAAATCACCTATTTACCCTTGTGGATTATAATGTACTGTATATAACAACCACATATAATTTACTGGAGCTGTTGATAAGGAGTTGTACATGTATCATGCGACTTATGGTAGTTGAGATGAGTATATTTTCATGTTTGGTATAGTAGTGTCCCTGTGCCACCACCTCGTCGACATGGTCAAGGGCTGTAGGAAAAACAGAGTTAGTGGAGAGTGCTGTTGGGGTGGCATTGTTCTACGGTCTGATCATGTCTCAATGAGAGTTAGGATGTCCAGAGAAAGATGGCTGGTGCACCCTGCAATAAAGTCTTGAAGTTTGTTAACTGCAAACTGACACTTCCATAAACCTATTGAAGACGAGTTGACGATGATGAGAGGTGTTGTACAGATCGAGATCGGAGGTTTGCATAGTTACAATTTCATAGGCGGAAGTGAAACCGTACATGAGTTGACAGGAATAGGGCGGACTCATGTTGGTAGACACGTCCTTGTCTTAGCCAATAAGGTCTTCACACTAAAAGGGCTGAACACCAGGCCTGACGCTTCAGTACATGCAAAGGATTGTAAAGGCCAATGTAATAAGGGCCAATAATGTAGGCTAATAACTGCCAATAACATAATAATTTTGTCTGTTTTTAATGTAATAATGCCAATAATTAAATAACTTGACAATAATGTAAGAAAATGTTTGAAACAATAATGTAATAATCTGTTACCAATAATGTTATAAGTTAATATGTTATTACATTATAAGTTATTAAGTTATTACATTATCGGCTGGTTATTACATTATTGGGGTGGGGATCAGGAAATGACCTCGGGTCGGACTCAAACCCAGGGTCCCCGGAGTAACGGGGTATAACGCTCGGCATCTAGCCCACTGAGTCACTGGCGCCCCCTCTGAGCGCTTTTCTAGTTGGCAATTGTCGGCCTTTACAAGGATATCCCTGCCGCTATTTGATGATTTTACCGACAGGGCCGTCGCAACAAGGCAGGCAAACCAGGCAATTGCCTGGGGCCCCAGGCTGAAAGGGGCCCCCAAGATTGACTATAATTTTAGTAGTTAAGTTGGTGGTATTTTTTTAAAAAAATGACTTTAAACTGGAGTTAGACAACTGTACAATACAAATAATTATATTGATGATGTTTGAAGATTATAAAAATGTTGTTCATGTAAGTATTTACGGGGAGTGAAGGGCCCCCATGTCCTGTTTGCTTGGGGCCCCCTAAGTACCTTGAAACAGCCCTGTTTACCGATCTGAGCCCACAGATGATCAGATGATCACAGGCAGAATTTCCCAATGTATTTTCAATTTTCAAGTGCACCCAGAACTTCCCTCTTGATAATTGCATGAGTTCTTGTTTCAGGAAAACCACAAAGGAGGTACTGAAAGAGAAACACCACCATGCATCTGTTTATACGCCTCAGAAGAGTTCCAACAGTGGAAATTTTCATTTTGCCACACAAGATTACAGTAATAGGAGAGCCCTCAAGAGAGAGTCACCTCTACACACAACACACTGAACTGAACTGATTCTGTCATTTTACCTGCTGGATGCTTACTACAACTACATTGTTGGTAAGTATCAATTTTGTTGAATTGAAACGAGAGAGAGATATTGTATGTGATTGTTTTTGTGCCGCATGTTTAATTATTTTTTGAAGTAGTGGCTTTCAATTTTCTGTCACGTAAAGTCTGATGGCACTACAGTTACTTTCATATTCAACATTTGTTTAAGATTTAAAATAATTTGATGAAGAGCGGAAACTCGAAAACCATGATGAAAAGGTTATTAAGAATAAAGGAATGTTAGCAATTAGGAAGTTCATGCAGTAGACTCCCTCGTGCAGTAGGCACCAAATTTATGGATATCATGAGCCAATTAGCATGTCTGATTTGAACTTTTCTCATATTTAAATCAGTCTATTTATCTCTTATGCTATATTATCTAATATGCTATACACATGTATCCTGCTCCTTCCACAAATTCTATTTAGGATAAGTGAAAATGTGGTTACTACAAGAGGGAATTTAATGTACATGCTCAAAGGGAGTGTTCACCCAGGTGGCGAAGAGGGTTGGACTGGACATATGCCTCTGCCCTTATATATGTCTGTGTCCAGAATGACCACTGTTTTCTGTGATTACCTCTTCTCGTGTGTTGACTCTTCTCCTGGCCATACCTACACTATAGCCACTTGTTTTCCCAATTAAACTCTTCTAAGATGTTGACTCTCTCTGTGTAAAGCACTTGATTGATTGATTAATTGCGGACATGCTCATGGATGTGTCAAGTTAAAACACAAACAAACAAATAAAAACAAAACACTTGACTTGTGCTATATCTTTTCAACAGATTTTCTACATGATTTTGGTGTTTCATATGAAAGAAATTGATTTGATATAAAAATTACAAACTACTATGGGGAACAAATGCTCGACAAATGGTACAGTAGGTTATATGAATTATTCAAGTAATTCCAAAAAAATTCAATGTAACATTTTTGGATGAACAATAACATGTTTATACTTTCTGTCCCTCTAGCAGATGATGAAGAACAACTGCTTGATGGTAATCATTATTATTATTATTATTATTATTATTAGACTATTATTATGACCACCGCTAGCGTAGCGGTCATATAGTGATTGTCAAAGTTTTTTTTTTTTCTCCCGTCATCTACTTCCTGAATGTTTGGTCAACGATTCCCGGGACACCGTAACACCGGGGCACATGAAACTTGGTGGGCATGTAGCCCCAGTAGACTTTTTCAGAGAAATTTCGTTTGGTCCCCGGGGGCCACTCCATCTTTGCGTGACATTGAGGATGATGAAATTTTTATGGAATGTTGGTATCAATGTTGCCATTTGTGATTTGCACCTCCATGGTAAAAAATTAAAATGCAATATTATACTGCTTTAATTGCCCCTATCTTTAGATCAGATGTTATGAACTGCACCAAATTTGATGTGTATGATGAACCTGACATCTTGTGGGAATATGTCAAGTTTTGTGGAATTTCATCAATGGGGGGCTATAAAATAAATGAATTTATATGTACATTTAATGACTGTACAACCATCGTCCTGTAGGTGGTGCTATTAAGCGAAGTATTACTGGTTTGGGATGATAGGCCTACTGTCTCTCTCTCTCTCAAACACACACACACACACACACACACACACACACAGGGCAGAGAATGTGCAGAACTGAGCGGTCTGTCATATTTTGTACCGCCATGCGGTGCATCTAGTTATTATTATTAGTTAGTAGTAGTAGTAGTGGTAGTATTTTTATATTGCTTGTATGGAGTATATCACTCCAATTTCTTCATTAATTAAGATGAAAATGTTTTCTTTGCAGCTTAATACAACACAAATGTACAGAAATCTTAAACTTGTCATTATTGGATGCCATGGAGCTGGGAAAAATGATGTAGGAAATACAATCCTTGGCAAAAATGCTTTCACATGGTGGACAACTTGGAACAAGACTTATGTCAAGGGGAAATGCAAGACATCTGAAGGAAAAGTTACTGTGTATCGTGCACCGGGATGGTCAGAGGATGAAGGCCTTAATGACAACATACAGTATCAGATTAAAACATGCTTACGGAATGCTGTTCCACATGCTCTTGTCTTAGTAATTAAAGTGACTTCCCCTTTCACCGGAATCAAACAAAAAACACTGAAGAGTATTTTTGATAGTCCTGAGAAATTCTGGGCTCATACAATTGTGATGTTCACCTGTGGGGAAAAACTTGGTGATGGCTTAATTGAAGACTACATCAAAACCTCAAAACTTGACGAGTTCATTCCACCAGACCACAGCTGGCGTTACATCATTAATAGTGACGATGTTGGCCATTACCGCTCAAAAATGATTGAGGCATTGGAAGACATGATAACTGAGAAACATTCCATGCAATTCCCAGCTGAATCAGATGGGGGTCCAGAGGAATTTGTTGCATGGTTCAAAGAAAGGATTTCACAACTGGAAAAGGCTATGGTTACAAAAAGAAAGCAAAATGAGTCGCAAAAGAAAACCATAAAAAAACTCAAAAAGAGACTTAAACAAAAAGAGGAAGAATTGAATAAATTGATGAAATCTTCAGAATGCCCATGGTGCCCAGTTCACCAGCAACAGATTGAAGACCTCCGACAAGAGAACAAACGCCTGCAACAGGAGAATGAAATTCTGGTTCTCAGACACCGAAAACTATCTTCAAAACAGCAAAAAGAGGCTCATGATGCTGAAAAAAGACAGTTTGCTCAGCACTTCAAAGGCTGTATGATTCCTAACACCATGAAAACATCTCCCACAAAAGACATTGAGATGAGTAAGTTGGACTAGTTATGGTCTTATCAGGTGACCATTCCCCACTTACTGAAGTTTTGTCTAGCTCGTCTAGCTTGCTAAATTTAGCTCCTAACAAGGAGCTATAGGCCTATCAGATAAAAAAAAAATTGCAAAGATTTCACAAATGTGTATCCAAAGCTAAACTGTATTGTGAAACTCATGCATGGATTTCTCTGTCTTTGATAGGTGATAGAAGTCGTTTTCCTGCTTCTAAATTCTCCACCCCAGTTGTGTCAAACAGCCATGCAAAAGAAGATGGAACAGTGACAAACCCTAGTTTCATTAACAGCACTCTAAATGGGCCTGTGTCAGTCAGCATTAATATGCTAAACAGGGCAGGGACCTTGAGAGCAGCACTCAAATGGCAAAATGTGAGTATGAGACAACTTGGGAGTATTTGTGTATATGATCAAATCAAAGGATTTTTAAAATATCCATAAATGTATTGGAAATATATTCAGTGAATTTAAATATGTATTTGTAAATGCAAACAAAAGACCAGACCAATTATTGATACCAAATTATGTAATTTTTGCATTCAAGAAGCCGTTGAGGGTTTGTTTATGAGGAAATAATCTTATGTTCTCAGAACATTTTCAGTTGTAGAAAACTCTTGAGCAACATATTTGCCTTCCACAGGTATTACACCTGGGTAATGATCCTCGGGCCTCCATAAAATACCACAAGGGTTTGGAAATGCAAAGATGTTTGAAATCACTGTTGGACATCTAGGACATCATGTTGGACATAAAGCAAGGCATTACTAAATAAAGATATCATGTATATTTTTTTCATTAATAAAGCCATACATAATGTTTTTTTTTTGATAATGGTTCATTATTTGGTCTATGTAAAAAAAAAAAGTCATCATCTATTCAGCTATATGTGACATACTGAATGTAGTGTATCAAGCACAATATACCAGAATAGAGTGATGAACTTCATGAATCTTTGTCACAGTGTTCATTCATGTGAAAACACCTTCTGTTACCAAACCTGTGTTGCATGTGTCAAGCAGAAAGTCAATTAGCTGTGTGACCCATCTAATACGCATCTTGACGCTATGCCAGCAAGAATTCATTGTGAGCTTTAGGGCCACTGTTTTGACGACGCATAAGTCACACTGTTGTCTGGCGGATGGCGCATATGGTTTGGGGGCGTTGTCGGCGGCGATAGCTATGTGTCACAGCGCAGAACATGAACTTCGCACAGGTGCAAAGGCCGGAGAGGTTGGAGCTTGGGAAGCCTGATGGAAGCATGCGTGATGATCAGAGCTGTCAACAATGCCTAACTCAATCACAGATCGGTCTACTCATTCCCGTCCTCTGTCCTACAGTCAATATTGTGGATGGCGCATGCATGCACTTGCTTGTGGCGCTTGCTATGCTATGATCGCAACCGATCTCGAGGTTGGCTGAGCATCCTTAACAGAAATTTATAGTGTCATGACACACTCAATGCACAGATCAACTCACATCTTTTGAAGTGTAGCAACGTTCCTGGAATAGCTAACACCAGTTGGTATTTGCCTCCAGGACATAAAACAAAAAACTTGAACCGACCTACTGTCTAGATATTAGCTTCTAAGTCATCAGATATTCTCGGGCTGCATTAACAAACCGAAAGAGCGTAACAATATCACGATGGATGTTTTCATTTATTGTCTTCTCTTCTTACTAGGATTCAGCGTTTCATTTTCAGTTCCTAAAATATATCAAAACTATGGCGCTTGTTTTCACCATTTCATACTTCGCATATTCAAGCGTAATAACACCATATACGAGTCCTTATTCACTTCTCGTGGCGACTTCCAAATAGAATAATGAATGAACGAAAAAGTACACGTGCACTAAGATATCATGTATATTTCTTTCATTAATAACAGCCACTACAATAATGCTTCGTTTTGATGAATGGTTCATGTATTTGGTCTATGTAAAAAGAACAGTCATCATTCTATTCAGCTATAGTACATTAATGAATTAGAGTATTAAGCCACAACTTCAAGCACATAATTAGAGTGATGCAGAGTCATGAATTTTGTCACAGTGTACTTACATGTGAAGAACACTTACTGACCAATATCCAGTGTTGCGTGTGTCAAACAGAAGCAATTAACTGTTTGCTCAATCAGCAATGCATCTTGCGCTATGCCTGCAAGAATGTGTGATGTGTGAAGCTTTACTGTGTTTGGTTCACTTTGTATAGGTTTAGAGTTGAGTGGCTTAAGACCATTAAATAGGCTATTCAGTCCTAGTTTTGTGTTTGTTTATACTGTAGGCTACTTTCATTTCAAAAGTTCAAATTCAAATATTTTGAAAGACCTTTTAAAACTTTTTAAAAACCTGCTGCATTATGCATTCAACCCTGCCTATTTTTGATGTTGATGTTCTTTACAAGATCTCACCTACCCTGTACTTTCATGTATTTTCCTAAATGACAATAATACACAAATTTCTATTTTGTTACGTTGTTCTTACTTTTTACTCAGTAATTCACAGGCTGTCACCTAAAGTGTTACTGTTTTTTTATTATTTCTATTCAGAATAGATGCTAGGTAAAATTAAACTTGGTGTCGACAAAATTTACCTCTGCAGGATATCATTCATATCATCCCAAAGAATGAGTAACACATAAATAGCCTAAATGATTTATTAAAGGAAAATACCAGAGTGAATTCAAATTGAAATTGATGCCCTGCTGAAAGAGCTTGCTAAATGCGTTAGTTAGCGAGTGGAACAAAATAATTTGGTACAGCACAGACCGAAGCGAACCAACAATTTACACTGAATCAATGGAACCCGACTGTTGGAATCTGAAAGTAAGATTTGAGGTTACATTGACTCAATGTTAAGTATTTCGCGTTCGTGTTAGGTCTATGCTGTTCGAAATTCTTTCATTTCATGCGAAATATATTGCTGTTAGAAGGCTCGTGCAGCAAGGCTATCCTTTAAATAAAGTGGTGAGACAGAGAGAACAATTAGCAAAGGGAGACAAAGTTCTGCATCTCTGATGTGTGCAAATATTGAGAGAGGCGGCAGACATTTGTGTTGAGAAACAAAAAATCACCATCATAATCCAAGTAGAGTTTTGATTGACAGAAATAATGTATATGGCAAATTTTGAGCCACTCTGACTGGTTTCAATTCAGTGCCAGGGTGACATTATTGTTCCAAGTGTCAGGAGCCATCAGCTAGCCTGGAGATCCCTGGTGAGAACAAATTATGACAATTTACATTTCTCTTATTAAATTAAGGTTTCTTGAATGCATCTCAGACACTATGGTATATAAAATGAAGTTACAAAACAAGTGCCCAGATGTGACCTTAGAAGTGTGAGTGTGTGTGTGTGTGTGTGTGTGTGTGTGTGTGTGTGTGTATTGGTGAGGACTTGCCTTTATATTCTTTACCCATTTTATTATTTTGTCAAATGCTGAGTCATTCTGAGCACAGTGCAGAAATCCTTGGTCTTCATCAAAAAGGAGGTCCACCAGTAACGTATCACTTCTTTTGACAAACTTTTTGCTGTCAGGTGCAACATAGTCCGTCTTAAAGGTGTGGTGTACCACCACCAGAATGGCAGGGTGGTTGTCTGATATAGAAGTGCACCATACATTATTATCTGTCTTAGACATTTATCACAGAATAATATTCTGTATTTGATAAATGCTGTTTATAAAGTAGTGTTATAACGTGTTCCGTGTATATTATATAAACACTTTATAAACAGCATTTATAACAGCACACTATACATAGCCTGAAATTTTCACTATCGCACAAAGCAAAGTCGGCTCTAGCTGTTTGGTTGCTGTTATACCCCCTCTGCATTGCATGCCAATGCGACACTGAAATTTGACTTTATATAGACAATTGGCCAACTTAAGGTTGCCTATGCCAGGAATAAGTGTCATCTACACGGAATAAATCCCAGGTGCCACCATCACAACCCATTACCTCACTCACGTCAGATGTAGCGCTACGCGCGTTCATCTGATATTCAGCGATAGACGAAATCCTTGAATCTAACTGGGCAAACGGCTTGTCCATCAATTTAATTGACGTACACTGCAGCCAACCACATCGAAACCAACCGATGACACTGGTTAAGTTTGTTGGATTGGTTGGATTCAAAACAGTTGCTTATTCGCTACGTCACACCCTCTACAGCAGCTAGCGGCCCTGATTGGTCCGGTTAGAGAATAATGGCTTGAAATCTCTCTGATGGGCTTCAACATCAGATCGTTGCGCGGAAGTGCCTTACGAAAGTTACGTAGCGCATGATCTGACGTGAGTGAGGTAACACAACCCAGTACATTTCTGATAAAATCACTTACCAGGAATCATCTTCAACACTGCCTCAATATCTAAACCGAGACGCGACACAAATGGACAAACAGCCAGGATGTAATCACATTCATCCACTGCATATGTTTTTGTCATATGCTTATCTTTCAGCCATGTGCTAATTTTCTGGAGTATTGTCACTGCTTTTTCAGGAGCCACCGTGTAAAATTTCCATCCTATAGAAATAGGGTCAATAGAAATAAAGTAGAACATATGACACTACCAGTATTTAAATACTGTTAAACACAAATCCTAATTATTCTGATTAGAAAGAGACATGACCTTTTTCAATGATATCTGAGTGTTAGCCCTCTAGTCAATAAGCACACTTCTATTTCAGTCCTTCTTTTTGTACATGCCAGATCAATAACGTAAACAAGGACAATTCTTTCTAACCCAAGTTCCTCTGCTGGCATAACACTAGTAAAGGAGAACTCATTTTGGCATATTTCAGCCTTATCAGCAGGCAGGTCATTTATATACTAAATCAATTCAATTACAGAAACAATAACAATTGATTTGACAAGTGCCACATTACTGACATTCACAAGGAGGAGCACTATCATTTCTCTAAATTTGGTTACCTCCAAGGACTTTATTCCACTGAGTGTGCATTCAAAATAGAAAGGAAAAATGAGTTTGAGTTTTGTTACTGTGCTCTTGTCTTTGGTTCAGTGTTGTAAAATAAGAGGTGAGTAAACTATAAATTTTGTGATCACTGCAAAATGGGCTGTATTATTCAGGATGAGACATTTAAAAAGGCATAAGGAACAAGTTTGATGATGGAAGACTATTGCTGTTCCATTAAATATTACATTTAGGGGTGTAACACCCACAAACGTAATAACTTCCCACAAACGTAATAAACCACAAACGTAATAAAAATATGCACTTTTAAAATGTAACAATCCTGCGAACGTAATAATTTCCCATAAACGTAATAACAGTTGCCTACTGTTAACGTAATAAAAAAATTCCCACAAATGTAATAATTATTACGTTTGCAGGAAATTATTACATTGGTGGGAACATGAAAAAACTTATTACATTACCCTCCATAAACGTAATAATAAATCACAGATTTGGTGAAATTGTTACTGTTTTATCAGATATAGGAGCTTACTTGTCTGTGAACTCTTATCTCCAACCATGTAGCCAGCTGTCTGAGCTTAAAACCTGATACAGTGCCATGCTGCATAATGTTTTATTGCTTCTCTCAATTGTTTTTATTGATAAAATTTGATTTGTGCGTGTATACTAACATTTATTAAACCTCACCATAACTGAACTGACAATGTGAATGAATAGCATATGCTAAGTTTAGCCCCTAAAATTAAATTCCTGAATGTTAACACTAAAAGGGGTTGTGTCAAAAATAGATGCCTTACAATGCAAATACTTTATGCCAATAAAATTAATGAAACACTAGGTAGAGGAATAGTCCATGGTCTAGGTGAATCAGTATGTCTGCAATATGCACAATGGTTAAATGTCAAATAAACTAACTAAAAAAGATCTTGTTTTCAAAAGATGTGGGCCTTGAACCACACAAAGGCATAGCATTGAATGAAGTAGGCTGAGACTTGATGTAGACTGAACAAATTTCAATTTGGTGAAAACATTGACGTCATCATGCTTAACTAAACTTAACTATTTTTTTATTATTATTTTCTAAATTTACTAAAGATGTGGACCCTGGACCACACAAAGGCTTCGGCTTGGTACATGAAAACTGTACGAATCTCTGACTTCAACAATTCCACACAACTCAAATGAAAACTACAAGTAGATGTACCGCATGGCGGAACAAAATATGACCGCTGCTCAGTTCTTCTGCACATTTTCTGCCCTGTGTGTGTGTGTGTGTGTGTGAGACAGTAGGCCTATCATCCCAAACCAGTAACCCTTCGCTTAATAGCACCATCTACAGGTCAATGGTTGTACAGTCATTAAATGTACATATAAATTCATTTATTTTATAGCCCCCCATGGATGAAATTCCACAAAACGTGACATATTCCCACAAGAAAATAAAGGTCCGCAACACTGTTTGATGCTCCCAAGAATTCAATAGCACGACGTGCTAGTCTTGGGGGCATCAAACAGTGTTGCAGACTCTTTATTTTCCTTTCAGTTATCATATGTTTGGTCCAGCACCTGTGCCACTGATGTGCGCGCATTCTCTTTTACCATGGGGATGGCAAATCACAAATCACTGGTTATAAGCTAAGTTGATGTGGGCCCTTGAGACCAACATTCCATAAACATTTCATCATCCTCAATGCCACAGGTCAGGTAGTTCTTTAGGAAAAACTGCATATAAAAAACAATTAAGGGAATAAACATATGCAGCATGCCACTGTATCAGGTTTTAAGCTCTGATAGCTGGCTACATGGTTAGAGATATAAGTTCACTGACAAATATAAGTCCTACAACTGATAAAACTAACAATTTCACCAAATCTGTGTTTTATTACGTTTATGGGAGGGTAATGTAATAAGTTTTTTCATGTTCCCACCAATGTAATAATTTCCTGCAAACGTAATAATTATTACGTTTGTGGGAATTTTTTTATTACGTTAACAGTAGGCGACTGTTATTACGTTTATGGGAAATTATTACGTTTGCAGGATTATTACATTTTAAAAGTGCATATTTTTATTACGTTTGTGGTTTATTACGTTTGTGGGAAGTTATTACGTTTGTGGGTGTTACATAGGGGTAATCATTTGGCAATGTTAAAAATTTGGTGCATAAACTATTAAGAGGTGGGTAAACTCTATTTGCAAATTTTGGTGGGTAAACTGTGTTGACACCACAACATCTCTGCTTTGATTACTAACACTGGTGAACTTGTAAACAGCTGATTTCATTGTTGGTCCATAGTTTCGTTGACGCGTTGTTAGTTGCGATTCAAAAGAGAGTTGATATTGATATATTTTTCCAGAACTACTTCATATGTCCCTTTATCAGGGTGTTATTATTATAACACAAATTCTGTCGGCTTGTCATCAGAAAACAGTCATAATTGATCTGGGAGATAAATCATAAAATATATATGATGCTTACCTCTGGAGAGAGAGGCTTGTTTGCTATCTGACAACGATGGCTTAATTTTATTTTTACTGGTTGCATCTGTGGGAAAAGTAACACAACATGGAGAGGTATAAAATATTTTAAAAGGCAAATGGAAAACATAATCAGCCGCCGTACCACAGATCTTCCCACAGTGTTCTAAATAGTTCTAAAATGGTTGTTGTTGTTTGTTGTTGTTGTTGATTGTTGTTTCTCACCTGTGGTGAAAGAGGCCTCTGCAGCCTCACTGTGTTTGTCATGTTGAAGAAGAACAGTGTGTATGCAGACATCATACTTAGTTCCTGGAGTCAGGCCGGTGATATCAGTGCTGTAGGACTCTGTGTAGATGGCCTCACAGTCATCCACATCCTCACTGTCCGCATTTCCAAAGTAGATGAGAAATTTGTGCGGCCTTTGCCTCATTTTGTTTGATAGACTCCAGCTGAGGTTAGCAGACGTACCAGAGACTGAGTCAACCTTTACATTCTCTGGCACTGGGATATCTGGGTGATACGCAATGGCATAACATTGTGTCATGACTGGAATGTGAATTTGTCATTGTATACAGAATTACCCAGCATAAGAACACTGTCATGGGTTTTAGCACTGTAACTCTCATGATTGTGATTCACAGAATGGTACCTAAAATATGAAGCATTGGCCCCACCTACCTGTGGCAATTGTCTTAGTCACACATTGACTGCAGTGTTTTCTGTCCACACTCAGGTAGTCAACTTTGAATTCATACGTCTCTAATGCCACAAGATCCTTGATCATTATTTTTTGAACTTGGACATCAAGTGACTCTTGGTTACCATCACTTTTACTTGTCCAGATGATTCTGAATTTCTGCTCGTCAGTTATCCCTTTGGGGTGTTTCCAGCTTACACGCACACAGTCTTGGTGAACCAATTCTAAATGAAGGTTATTAGGTGAAGGGAGATCTAGAAATAACAGGAAATCAAAAATTAACATGTCAGTAAAGATATCACAGCATACAACAACAACAACAAAAAAAATTTCAGCCTTTAAAAAGTGGTTTACCTGTTGTAACCACTGGCTCCAGTCGACGTAGAGAACCCTGCATAAGGTATGAAATATCATTATGAAAAGTATTGAGTATACACTTAGGCTATAGGCCATCTTTCCCATTGTGCCCATATTTTCTGTCTATATCAGTCATCTGTTTTGTTTACAGAGATTTCCCCCACCTCTAATATTGTTCTACAGTCACATCTTTTGTAAGTATAGTAAATAAAGTTTTCATAATGAAATACTGCGCTTATTAAAGGAGAGGACAGGAGCACACTGATAAAACGTGCTGTCTTTTATTTGTGCAAAATTGACAAACACTTCAACATTTCTGTCCTCGTTGTCGAAAGGTTAGTCAATTTTGCACAAATACAAAGACTGCAAGTTTTACCAGTGTGCTCCTGTCCTCTCCTTCATTAAGAACTTCCATCTGTATCAGGTGCATATGAGATACACCTGATACAGCAGGATGAGAATTGATGCGTGGAGTGCCCTACTTACTATACTACAATACTATACTATTGGAAGTATTCAAATTCATCTGAAAGAGAGGTGACGTGATAGCCTGACATGGCCCACCCATAATACGAATGTTCATCCGTATTCATGGTCTGGGGACGGTCTTCTGGGGCGGGTTTACGTCGGTAGAGAGACAACCGACCAATAAGCAAAGCTGATTAGATGAGCTGTCCAATCGTCCAAAGTCCAAAGTGAATGCTCTCCCCCCCGCACTATAATTACGTCAGGTTAAAGAACCTCCAGACCATGAATACGGATGAACAGCAGCATTATGGGCAGGCTATGTCAGGCTAGTGAGGTGACCCACCATTAGACATGTCTGAGTATGTCTAAAATAGCATCTGAAACTTTATTTATGTTC
The DNA here is from genome assembly GCA_027497455.2 of Sardinella longiceps. Lineage (NCBI taxonomy): Eukaryota > Metazoa > Chordata > Actinopteri > Clupeiformes > Clupeidae > Sardinella > Sardinella longiceps. The sequence continues at coordinate 11,486 of JAODXP020004310.1, read as the reverse complement.
AGTTTAGCGTGCAGTGGATGCTACTTCTGTTCTCCTGTCTGCATGCACTCTCTGGAAGTGAATCTGTAGACCAACATGGTTATGTCTGTGTACAGCTCTCCTGCTTGTTTTTCACTGCTATATACACCTATTGACTTTATGTTGATTGGTAGAGAGTAGAGAGCTTCTGTAGCCTACCTTTAGAGTTTTGTCCTCTACAACTGCATGTCCATTTTGATCACCTGAATCTCCCTTTCTGAGAAGACGACCTAGATTTTTAATTCGGCTATGATGTTCAGGATGTCCAATTTTGGTTTTGAGGCCTACATCTGCATGTCTTGTTTGATCCTCTGAATTTCGCTTTATGGGAAGTTGACTTTGGCTTCCCTCAGATTTGGGCGGCTGCGGTGCTTGTCCTTTTGCTGGTAGGCGAGGAGGGAGAGGAGGGCGAGTAGGGGGCTGAGGGGGAGGACGGGCAGGCCTGTTGTGCGAAGCCGTAGAACTGTCAGCCGTGTCGTTGCTGAAAATCCACAAATTACATGTCATATGAATTTGATGTATCTGTGCCATTTGGAATGCAACATCATCATGCAACACAACATAAATCATGCATCAGGTATGATTACTTTCTGTTTCAAATTATCATGAAAGACAAAATGAGCCTTCTGCGACAAATATTATCTTTTTTGCCAGTGTAAAACACACTGGGTTTTGATCCACCTTTGAACAAAAGTGATCTTCAGCAACAAAGCGGCATTCGCACATCTGAGGGAGTTTTAAAACTAATGATCTAATGAACTAATGACTGATCCACATTTAAAGAATTTGATTCTGCACTTGGCATGCACAAATGAATACCTTGTGTTTTTTGTTCCTTCCACAGAATGAACAGAAGAATTCGACCCTTTCACAGAATCGTCACTCGAAATGGGGATATTGGTTTCTGAAGGTGGTACTTCTTCATACATGATGCTGGAAATGGACACTTACTGTTCTTAGCTCTTCTGCCAGGGAAGAAGAAAAGAAAAGTATAAAAGCTATGGACAACAACAACAAAAAAAAAACAATTACAATTACATGTATAACTATTTTATTGGAATTTATGGGGTAGGCTATTCATTGATTCATTTGAGATTCATATTGTTTCACATTGTATCATCTGGGTGCATCATAAAATAGGCTGAAGAAAATCCTTGGACAGCAAACAATATCCTCCAAACTAGAGAATATCGCTGACACACTACGCAACATTACAGCATCAGCGAAAGGTAAATATGCTATAAAAGCGGAATAACATTGTCAAAAACTCTCCCTTCAAATTTTGTCTGCAATTCTCTCTCCTCTGACCTTTTTCATATTGACATAGATTAGCCTATTATGGATCTTTTTCAAGATGCTGCTCAATGTTTGGGTGATCATTGTCTGTCAGCAGAGAGAAAAATGCAGCCAAGGTGAGACTTTGGAAAATGCTACTAAGAAATCAGCAGTGAAAGTTAACGACGAGATTTATTTCCTTTTACTTACCTATACCTGTGCTCCGAAAGCCTTCACAAAATGATGACAGTTTGTAGGCTGATGTTCACTTTGTCCCCTCTGGAGCAATTGTTAAATAATCTCAGATTAATATCGGACATAGATTCACAAACATTTGCTACACGTTTTTGACTGTTACCTGATGAACCCGGAAGCAGGTTGTGGAGACTCCACTGCATTGGGGACCTATGCCCTCACTGATTATAACATGAGAAGTAGTGTATAAACAAGTAAATCATCAACAGAACTTCATTGTTACACATCAGAGCCAACAACAATATCTCCCAGGGTAGTCTTATCGCCCCAATCCGTTGTGATTTTTCCCTTCACTGCATGCTTTTTTGAGTGTACAGTTAACTTAAATTCTTACTCCATCTAGATATCTGAGCTCTGGACTAGAGGCAGGAAGTAACATTTTTATGATAGTCTTCAGTATGACCCAAGCTCGAGACGATCTCACAATCTCACGATCGAGGGGCAGATGCTCAACCACTAGGCCAACTCATCGGTAATGATGTGAGCAGTTTTGGGGTTTGGTATCTTGCTCAAGTACACTTTTATGGGGTCAGGCAGAGCGGGGATCGAACCAGCATCCTTCTGGTTCCTGAACGGCATCTCTACCACCTGTGGCAACATCACACCATAGTGAGAGTGAGTGTGCAGTAGGTCATGTTATCTTTGTTGTTGAAAGCCATAATATTATGTTGGTTCAGTGTAATAGGTGTGGCACAGTATGACCCTTGCCCGTGTAATAACGTGTTATAAAGCTTGCCATCCAGGAAGTAGCAAGGAACTTGAGACCCATGGACCAAAGTTGAATTAATTTTTCGAGGTATGTACAGAGGTCTAAAGGTGGCATCAATCAACCCAATTAAACAATTGTTGTAGTATAGCTCCACCTAGTGAACCTCAAAGGAAAAGTTTGTTGTGATAAGGACCCAAAGTATATTGCAACATCAAAAAAAAGAGAAAAAGTTGGAACGTTTGCCGGGGTGCAGAATTTTGATACGTTCATGTAGGCCGAAGAAGACTGCTTGCTAGTTGTAGCTTCCAGGGGCAGCCAGCTAGGTGTTAGTGGCCAAATTGCTGTCCAACTGTAAACCACAGAAAGGTTCAAAATTGTCCCACACTTCTTTATAGTATATTGACAGTTCCATCATTTAAAACCAGGCATTGAAACTTAGTAATTGTACAGATAACTACTTACCACCTAGCTGGGTGCCCCCGGAAGCTACAACTAGCAAGTGGTCTTCTCCGGCCTCCACAAACCTATCAAAATTCTGCTCCAAACGTTCCAACTTTTTATGATGTTGCAATATACTTTGGGTCCTTATCACACTGCATCGCATTATACAAGGCCCACATACCTGTAAGCACTGAAATGTACTCTAACAGTGTGAAATGCACTTGTACAATGTTTAGATGCATAACAAATATAGAATGAATAGGCCTATGAATTTGTACATGTCTCTTGGCTCAAGGTCAGGAACTCTTCGTGCCCCATCTAGACTGACAAGATTGGATACCACCAGTGAAAAAACACTGTTTTGGTAAACTCAACCGCTAAACTCATACCTGGGCAAAATAAGGCCCGGGGGCCACATGCGGTCCGTTGAGCTATTTAACACAACATTTTTATTTTAATTTTAATTTTTTTCACCCTGCCCATTAGTCAAAATCCAAAAAGCCAATGTTTCCCTTCAGCCAAAATAATTTCCCACCCCTGGCTAAACCGCTTAAAGGAATAGTCCACCTTTTTATGAAAATGGATTATTCCCCCCCTTACCTGAAATTACATATGAGGCTAAAAGCATTTTGGTCTCAGTGCATGCATTTCCTTAGACAGGCAACCACAATTTTACGTTTTTCTTAGCTTTAGCTCAGCATAGGCGCTGGAATGTAAAGTTTCCAGACAGCAACTCTTTGGCAACATTTCATTCCAGTATCTATGCTAAGCTAAAGCTAAAATAGGGGTTGCCAGAATATGCACTGAGAGCAAAAATGCTTTTAATCACATATGTAACTCTAGGGAAGAGGGTGAATAACCAATTTTCATAAAGGGGTGGAATTTTCCTTTAACAGTTTGACTAAGATGCCTTGAGGTGCATGCTCATTGAGTGCATTACAAATGACATCTCACATGGGGGCAGTAGAGAGCTACTTAAGTGTAATGAAATGTGTTACCATAATCAGAGCGGTATACCTGTAGATCTATGACTCTGACCATAATGCGATCTATTTAGCCTGTTAGTTTAGCAATATCAGTGTACTAATATGTACTCATGCTTAAATCATTGTTTGTATGTGGCTAGTTTTTGACACCAGAAATGTTGGGCCCCATGACAGAAAAAAAAAAACATTTATTTTAATATTATATTATCAGAGAGGGTATAATTATAGTATTGCATTATTATTATTATTATATTATTATTTAAAAACATTTAATATATTATCAAAATTGTTCTTTGAAGTCAAGATGACTTTACCAATACCTTGTAAATAATAATATTACAGTATGCAAGGTGCTACTCTGACCTGATATTTAGCTATCAATGGTGACCTTTATAATCTCTGCATCAAACTGCCTAACATGAGTAGCGGTACACAGCTTCGTCATAAGCATGTGTGACGTAGTGAGAGAGAGATTTTAGAGTTCGATGTCTAGTTCAGCGTAGCTGTTCTCTATCTCAACTAGACTAGACCCCTGCTCGAGGTGAAAGCTCTCACTCTGCTCATGTATGGTGAAAGAAAGTCACTGTGCTTGAACTGAGTGGAACAGTGCTTATTCACCTAGTGTCTGCAACTCTGCTGGGCCTCTGATTACGGCAGCGCATCTCTATGCACACATTTATGGGGGCGGGGGGGGTGACGTCCCAGCATGCATTTCAGCAAGCTAAAAATAGATCTTGTTGGGCAACAGTGGGCTTCCTGTGTTTGGCGTTTGACATCTTGTTAAATTGGGGCAAACTAATTGCAAGAGTTGGGAGAGTGGCGTGTTGACATACGCCACGTGCTGGCCTGTGGTGCGGGGCCGTGTCTCTGCATATGTTTTTGTCTCGGGCCCTCACTTTCTTGTCTCCATGTCTTTTTCTGTTTTACATACTTGATCTATAAGCCTATTATGAAGTATGATTGATATAAATCAAATAAATATGATATAAACCCTGTTTTTCAGGGTTAAAAGTTTGGAAATACTGACATATTGCTCTATATTTAAGAATGATACTTAATGATGAATGATACTAACTTCTGCAAAACTTGATGGTGAATTACACTCAAGTCCTCTCTCTCTCTCTCTTTCTCTCTTCCCTTCCCCTCCTCCTTACTCTTTCTCTTCTGCGTCTTCCTTACCTATACCTTTCGTATTGCTCCAGCAGCACAACAGGGTCTCTGTGTGGTTCACTGAGGCAGTGAGGTGGGGGGTTGAGTAACAGATTCCTCCCCAGGGATCTCCCAGGGCAGCACACATCATGATCCCTGATGCCCTCTGCATCTGTCTACCCTGGCCTTGCCATTCCCAGTGGGAAACATGGACAGAGTTATGGGACTCGCTCCATGCAACCATGTGCAAACATGATGGTGTGGTCAGGGGTCTGTGGAGCTTGGTATTACCATTGGACTACAAATATATGTATACATGTCCTGCTTTACAAGACTTCAGGAGTCAAGGTCAGAGAAATAAAACTTTACTGTGTTGTCTCAATTTTTATGTGTTTCCTTCAGGGTGGAAATAACACATATATATATACTACTCACCCTGTAAAAGCTTGAAGAAGAACAAACATTTCATATTAGTTGTAAACACATTTGTTTACCCAGCATGCCATGTGACGTGTAGGCGCAGCCTATTCTATGTCTGGCACACACAAGTGCTGTTGTTAGAGGGCTTACGCAATTCCAGTTGGTAGGTACAGTAAATGCAGAAAATTCACGCAGAAATTAGTAAGTTACTTAGCCTACTAATACCTAAAGGCAAAAGCCCAAAATCATAGTCCTGTTAAGTGCTAATACCTTAAAGTTGTGGTGTCAAACACAAGGCCGGATAAGGCCCTTTTCATCATTTCATACGGCTGCCTAAAAGGCTTGAAAGAATTGTAAGTGTATGTTGCCTGTTTAAAAACAGTTATAGCAACGCACTTTCTGCAACACAATCTTGGTAACTCCCTGTGAGGTGCATCTTAGACCTGCTTACTGACAGGAAAGGAATACAAAATTAAGTGGTGGCGCATTAGAACTGTGTTATGTTTAGAAACATGTGGAAATGTACATTTTTTCTTCACCCATGTTTGTGGTTGCGCATGTAAATTTGGCCCTTGCCAATATGAGCTTGACACCCCTGCTTTAAAGCAAAAGTCCAATGTAAATCATATCCCTCCTAATACCTTAAAGGAGCTGTGTGCAGGATTGTGGCCAAAATTGGTACTACAATCATTTTCAAAATATTTTGCTGTCTCCATCTTTCTAAAGCATCTGCTATTATACATATCCTTATTTTATTTCTCACTTTGTCATGGTGTATTTTGGAAGAATAATGAGGCCTTGACAATGAAACAACACAAACACCGCTTGAAATGACAACGTAAACACTATTTGTGGGCTGCAACTTAGCTTTTCAAATGCAAACATTCTGGCTGGTCAGTGACATCAGTGTTTAAAATGAACATGATTTCTTCATGTCTGGTGACTTATCAAGGCCATTTTAGGATTATTTGGAATATACTTCTTACACACAGCTCCTTTAAAGTTTGAAACACAGCCTGCTAATACAGTACCTTAGCAGTCCAATGAAAATGGGACGGCTGTCCCGGTTCCATGAGTGCGAGGGTACTGTAGAAAGAGGAGTGAGATCTGGGCACGTATGAAACAGTTATGGGGGCTGTTTGTAATTTTATTTGGATGTGAGTTTCCCAGTGGGCTGCTGTTGAGGAGACTAGAAGCCACTATAAGACAATCTGAATACGCAACAAATGCTCT
>JAODXP020004309.1:30000-38530 GCA_027497455.2 Sardinella longiceps | reverse complement strand
TGTGTGTGTGTGTGTGTGTGTGTGTGTGTGTGTGTGTGAGTGTGTGTGTGTGTGTGTGAGTGTGTGTGTGTGTGTGTGTGTGTGTGTGTGTGTGTGTGTGTGTGTGTGTGTGTGTGTGTGTGTGTGTGTGTGTGTGTGTGTGTCACACCATAATGCACATCAACCTCACAGATAGTGTGTAGGTGTTACACAATTATCAGAATTTCCTCATCTTCTTTTGTTTGCATTATTGAATAGATTCATAGAATTACTGTAGATTAATAGAAATGTATTGTTACAGCTCTATATGGCTCTAGATACAAACCCTATCAAAGATTAATCAAAGGTTCTGGCTTGTAGACGGACACATTATGTGTGGTGCCTTCAGATTATCAGATGTCTGGACATGCTATAGCCTTAAAATATAATAAATAAACTATAGCCTACTATATGTAGTAAGTAATACGCAGTGCAGGCATTATACTGCAGATAGATAGTTTAGTTTAGTTTATTGAATTTCAGCCATTATTGCAGGTTCATAAAGACATACAAACAGCTGTCATCATAAACACTGAATTACAATATGCTGTTACAATAAAAACATTAATTAAAAAAACATTATATACACAAGCTAAAATATGTCAAATAAGCAACATCTACAATCCATTGTCATTTAAGAGTCCACACATGTATGGGATTGATGATTTTTTGTATCTCTCGGTTCTGCATGAAGGAGTGGACAGTTTATTTGAATTTCTTGTTTTCCGATCAGTTAGCGTTTCTCTAAGGGGAGGTAGCCAGTCTCTGTAGCTGGACTTCATCAGCTTTTTGGCAAAGCCCAGACATAGTTGAGTGCGCCTTTCTGTTAATGTGCACAGTCCAAGAGTAGTAAGAGCCTCTGGGTACCCTGAGTACCTCCGACCAAGGATGATTTTACAAGCCCGTTTCTGGATACTTTCTAATACCTTTTCTTGTGTTGTTGTCAGTGAACTATGCCATACAGGGGCAGCATATTCCAGCACAGGCCTCACATAGCCTGTAAAGATGGATACTAATTCAGAGTCCAAGACTCCAAATTTCTTCAGACGTCGAAGGGCAAAGAGCTTCCTATTGGCTGAAGTGAGCATGTGGTTCACTTGACTATCCCACCTTAAGTTTTGTTGGATGGTGACCCCTAGGACTTTAACTGTTTCGGAGATGTCTAGGGTGTTCTGATCAATGAGCAGAGCTGGCAGAGCAGGAGGGTTTCTCATATGGGTGACATGAACAACTTTACATTTCTTCGGGTTGAGTTTCATTTTGTGGTCTTTGACCCAGATGTCGAGGTCGTTTAGGGTCTCTTGGAGACTACAGGGTTGCTGGGGTGTCCAAGACTGGGCCAAGGTCATGTCGTCCACATATTTCCAGTGGTGTTTTACATCATTGAGAGCACTGTTTATCAGTGCTAAGAAAATAATTGGCCCCATTACAGTTCCCTGTGCAACTCCACATGTTGGATATTCCCATTCAGAGAAATGCCCATGATATCGTACTCTCTGACGGCGGTCGGTCATGAAGTTACAGATCCATGGAATCAAGGCAGGCATTACATTGAGCTTCAAGAGGCACTGCACTGCAGTTGTGTGATCCACGGCATCAAAGGCCTTTGCAAAATCAGTTGTAATTAGGGTGCAAACTGAGCCCGGCTTGTCACTTGTCTTATAGGCAAAGTCCATCAAACTGACCAAGTAGTGTGTTGTGGAGCAATTCTGTCTGCTGCCAAACTGCATTGGGTCTAGGTCTGTTATGATGTTACTCATGATCCAATTTGAAGCAAACTGTTCACATAACTTGGCCAGTTGGGCTGTTAGTGAAATTGGCCTCAGTTCGTCAATATTTGGTGGAGAGGTTTTTGGGATAGGTACAACAATAGCCTCCTTCCACTGACTAGGGACCACCCCTTCAGTAAATGACTGGTTAATTATATCACAGAAAGGGATGCTGATCTCACATGCAAACTCCTTCAGTAAGATTTGTGGAATCCCATCTGGCCCAGGGGATTTGTGGCAGTTGATGGTGGACAGTTTCCTATACACATCCCACACTGGTATGGTAGGCAATGGAAGTGATGGCAAAAAGGCAGGTAGGGCCAAGTAGTCAAGAGGTGGGAGGGATTTTGATACTCTTACAAATGTTGAGTTTATTGCATTAGCAATTGTCACAAAGTCATTGGGGTTGATCTCAGGGGCATTTATTCTATCTTCCTTTTTCACAGTTTTGTACATCGATTTAATTCTGTTATGCCAATTTCTTGGAGTGGCTTTATCCATGCCTTCCACTTTAGACTTGTAGAAGTGTTTCTTTGCTTTATGTATCTCTTTTTGTACCTTGTTTCTGTAGAACCTGACCAGGGCACTTGATTTCCCAGTCTTAAAAGTTTTCTGTCTCTGGTGGATCAAGTGTTTGATTTTGGGGGTGATCCATGGTTTATCTGAGTTATATAGTTTCACTGTCTTCGTTGGGAAGTGTCTGTCTATTTTTGGTAATATGGTATTATAGAAGGCATTTGTTTTTGCCTCAGTACTACCCGCTTCTTTCACTTCTTGCCATGAGTGTGAAGTAATCCACCTGCCAAATTCAGTCAAGCCAGGCTCTTTTATAGGACGCACAACCCTTTTTGTGCACTCAGGGGAGGATCTTAGCTTTGCTTTTGGGCGCCAGAGAACACAGTTGTGGTCACTGGAGCTGACGGGAGGCAGAATGTCAGGCTTCTCATACGACACCTTCATGTTGGTAATAATCATGTCAAGGATGGCTTCACCCCTGGTCTTGCTCTGAACGACCTGGCAAAGATTGTTATCAAGGCAGATGTTATGCACTTTGAGGTGATTGAAATCCCCAAGGATTGCTAGTCCAATGTCTGGATACTTTGTACGGAGTAGGTCAAGTGAGGTTATTAAGTGTTCAATTAGCTCATCTTGATGTGGTGATTGTGGTGGAGAATACAATGCACAAACTGCAATGGCAGATATGTGTCGTGGGAGCTTCTGGGGTCTCACTCTTAGCCATAAGCATTCTATACTAGTTCAATAACAATCAGGCTAAGCAACAAACAAACAAACAATTCTATATCTTTTTATATTGAAACATTTGATGAGACCTTCAAATCATTATCATATTGGGTTGTTTTAAGATGAGTATAGGCTAGGCCTGTGTTCACAAAGCTCAAGGTTAGGTTGTGGTGTGGTGCCAGAGTCAGACACCACAAATGTACCTCATAAACACACTGGCTTGTTCCCTTCTAAAGAGAGAGTACAGCGCTGCTATATTAAAAGAAAAAAAAGTCCTTGAATAACATTTATATTTTTTCTTGTTACTTAGTATTAGGGCCTAATTATAACCCAGTTTTCGGAATTAAATAGCTATATATAGATAATCTAAATAAATGACAAAAGAATTTTTGACTTTCATTTTTTGACTTTAATAAAACCAATTAGTAGAGTTTTCACAAATTGCTACAGCCGCCCAGCCAGCGGAACAAATCTACTCTCGGAACTAATGACGCGTTCTTGTTTCCATACATACATGTGTTACAGTAACACTGAGCTTACTTAACATAGGAACATGGGCAGGACAGTGGATGGAGTTTGACAGCTATGCTCTTGTCCAGTGATGAATATTTGACATGAATTACCAGACTTTACATACGTGAAAATATACAGGAAGGAGACAATATGCGGTTTGGTGTAACATTCAGCATCTTGCGGGAGGTAAGTGAGAGCATGTTGTCAGTGCGACGACTCAACATTCAGCAGTCAACAGTCATTCATTTAACCTTAAGATGTCTAGTGTGTATGGTCTTGTAAATTAGCTAAATACCATTTTGTTGATTTCTGCAGTATGCCTGCTCCAGCAAGAATGGACTTCAAACGTTTGGGTGTAGATGGCAATGGAAAAGGAGATATCGGTCATTGCCAGGTAAGTTTAACGTTACTGTTGCAAAATAACGTACACACGGAGCTGTCATAGAGCTGCTTTCCCATCTCTTTATGTAGTAGAGCTAGCGTTAAACTTGACTCTTTCTCTTCTAGACGATGTCAAATCTCCTCGGCAGGTTGTCACCCCGGACATATCAAAGTATGTCTGTTTTAATATTGATTCCTTTCTATTGACAACGAGAAAGTTGACTGCATGGCAAAATCAATTTAGTAAAGTAATGAATCAAACACCCGTCGATTTCCCTTTCAGAATCAGAAACATCGGCATCATGGCGCACATTGACGCAGGGAAAACCACCACCACGGAGAGGATGCTCTTCTACTCCGGCTACACCAGAGCGCTTGGAGGTCGGTAAACATTAACGTAATGGCTTTCAGGCTTTGATGTCCATGTCCTGTGGTTTGGTTGGCCTGCTCTCAGTGAGCAAGGGGCTGTAAGAGGATGTAGAAAAGCGACAATTAAAAAAATTGATTGTGGTGTTGCTGCACTGTGTGATATCCAGTCAGCTTTTTTATGACTTCTAAAAGGTGATGAAGATGAACATCATCACCACTTTTCATTGGTGAGAGTTTGCTCTCACTCAGCTGCACTGGCAAAGGGTGTAGTGGTGGGTCATCTGAAAACTGAAAAACCTCCTATAATAGTCACAGATTGTTCACCAGAGTTACCCTGGCTGCAACTCTCCTGTCTCTCTTCTCTCTCCACAGATGTGGATGACGGGGACACGGTGACGGACTACATGGCCCAAGAGAGAGAGAGAGGAATCACCATCCAGTCTGCAGCCGTCACCTTTGACTGGAAGCAGCACAGGATCAACCTCATAGACACACCAGGTGCACATCTTAGTTTTTGTCAACCTCATAGACACACCAGGTGCCCATCTTAGAGTTTGTGTTCATGTGGACCTAGGGGGTATTCCTAGAAATGCAGTGAAGATAGTTTTAAGGAATGCACATTAATATCAGTGTGTGTGTGTGTGTGTGTGTGTGTGTGTGTGTGTGTGTTGGTGCTCCTGTAGGCCATGTGGACTTCACCCTGGAGGTGGAGAGAGCCCTGAGAGTGCTGGAAGGGGCTGTGGCTGTGTTTGATGCCTCTGCTGGAGTGGGAGGTGAGTGGGAGAGAGTGTGTGTGGGTGTGTGTGAATGGGGCTGTAGCCGTGTTTGATGCCTCTGCTGGAGTGGAGGTGAGGAGTGTGTGTGTGTGTGTGTGTGCGTGTGTGTGTGTGTGTGTGTGTGTGTGTGTGTGTGTGTGTGTGGAGGGGGCTTTGCCTGCATTTGGGGTGGGGTTGGGTAGCAGCACCTCACACAGTACTAAACATCTAGCAACTGATCGCCAGGGCTGTGAGTTTCTGTCTCACTTTGTGTGTGTGTGTGTGTTCTCAAAGGCCCAGACTTTGACTGTTTGGCGACAGGCAGACAAGCACTGAAGTCTCCGCTGTGTGTGTTTTCTGAACAAGATGGCACAAGCCTGGAGCCAGTGTGATGCTCACATAATACACACAATGTCTCAGTTGATAGAATCAGGGCTGAACGCTTATGTGTATTTCATGTGTGTCGGAGGTCAGAGGTCACTGCTAAAAGGTCATATGTGTTCCTATGAGACAGAGGTCAGAGTTGAAAGGTCATATGTGTGTTCCTATAGGCAGAGGTCACTGCTAAAATGTCATATGTGTTTCCTATGTGTCAAAGGTCATGGGGTGACTGCTAAAAGGTCATATGTGTTTCCCATGGGTCAAAGTTCATAGGTCAGTGCTGAAAGCTGTTGTGTGTCTCATGTGTCTCCGCAGTCTGAGCTTCTCCCTCCAGAGCATCAAGGAGAAACTAAAAGCAAACCCAGTTCTGCTACAGGTACCAGCATACTTACTTACACATACTGTACTTACTGCACCAATATAGTAGTAGTAGTAGTACAGTAGTACTTCACATACTAACTGAACGTATAATGTGCTAACTGTTCTTCTTAATGTTCTTTTAATGTTCTAATGTATACACTGTCCTTCATGCAGTATACTGTACTCGCTCTCTGTTCTTATTAATGTTCTTTAATGTTCTAATGTATACACTGTCCTTCATGCAGTATACTGTACTCGCTCTCTGTTCTTATTAATGTTCTTTTAATGTTCTAATCTATACAATGTCCTTCATGCAGCATACTGTACTCGCTCTCCGTGTCTGTGCTAAAGTCTTACTGTAATACCTGCAGCACTGTGGCTTTATGACAGGCTGCAAGTGTACAGGTGGAAGTGATGTCACTCAGTCTCTGCTCTACTTCCTGTCAGATTCCCATAGGCAGTGGGAGGAGCTTCAGTGGGCTGGTGGACCTGATAACCAATCAGCGTCTGACGTGGCGGTCGCGGGGGCGAGAGGACGACGGCAGGGCGTTTGAGGTCACGACCTTGGGGCCCGCAGACGACCCCGAGCTCCTACAGGAGGCGAGTGATGCAAGAGCAGCCCTCATCGAACAGGTGAGACACACGCACACACACACGCACACACACACACACACGCACACACACACACACGCACACACACCTGAACCATAGAGGGTAAAAGCAGAGCGAGAGGTACAAATGTTTGTTAAGTTCCTTTTTGTTTTTTCACACACACACACACACACACACACACACACACACACACACACACACACACAGAGACATCAGGGAACACATAATCTCCTTGGCGGAGGTAATGAATTAAATGTAATGTGGTGTACTAAGACTGGGGTTATGTGGACATTCTAGAGTCCATCATTGAATAAGAATCAGTTGGTTCAGCACTAATAATGACATATTGTGTGTGTGTGTGTGTGTGAGCTCAGGTGGCTGATCTGGATGACGAGTTTGCTGAGCTGCTGCTTGGGGAGTTCGGTGAGGACTTCAATGCTGTTCCATCTGGGAAGGTAAGTGTGTGTGTTTGTGTGTGTGTGTGTGTGTGTGAGAGAGAGAGAGAGTGAGATACTATATTGGATGCATATAGATCTACGATACAGTGAAGCGCTGAATCATTTTGATGTTTGTGTGTGTTTGTAGAAGGTGTATGTGTGTATGTGTGAGACTATAATTAAGTCATTCTGATCTACGATACACTGAGAATGTGCTGAATCATTTTTGTGTGTGTGTGTGTGTTTGTAGAAGGTGTATGTGTGTATGTGTGAGACTATAATTAAGTCATTCTGATCTACGATACACTGAGAATGTGCTGAATCATTTTTGTGTGTGTGTGTGTGTGTTTGTAGAAGGTGTATGTGTGTATGTGTGAGACTATAATTAAGTCATTCTGATCTACGATACACTGAGAATGTGCTGAATCATTTTTGTGTGTGTGTGTGTGTGTGTGTGTGTTTGTAGAAGGTGTATGTGTGTATGTGTGAGACTATAATTAAGTCATTCTGATCTACGATACACTGAGAATGTGCTGAATCATTTTTGATTGTGTGTGTGTGTGTGTGTGTGTGTGTGTGTGTGTGTGTTTGTAGAAGGTGTATGTGTGAGACTATAATTAAGTCATTCTGATCTACGATACACTGAGAATGTGCTGAATCATTTTTGTGTGTGTGTGTGTGTGTGTGTGTGTGTGTGTTTGTAGAAGGTGTATGTGTGAGACTATAATTAAGTCATTCTGATCTACGATACACTGAGAATGTGCTGAATCATTTTGATGTGTGTGTGCGTGTGTGTGTGTGTGTGTGTGTGTGTCTTACAGCTCCAGCAGGCTGTGCGGCGGATCACTCTGTCCCGTAAAGGAGTGCCCGTGCTGGTGGGCAGTGCCCTCAAGAACAAAGGTGTTCAACCTCTACTGGACGCCATCACACACTACCTGCCCGCTCCCAACGAGAGGCATCACGACTTGGTGTGCGTCTCACACACACACACACACACACACACATGCACACACACTCTGTGTCTATCCCTCTGTCCCGAGTCTCTCAATTTACAATCATTATTGCACTAAATGGTCTGTTGTGCACCCACACACACACACACACACACACACACACACACACACACACACACACACACGGTCTCCCTCTATCCCTCTCTCTACTCTGAATCACTCACACACACACCTGCTCACAAATGTTGGACTGAATCTGAGTTTGTTGTGCACAGTACTATCAAAGATCGTGGAATACATGGAATACTCCACTTCAACCCTTTCTGGTACTATTGTATTGGATAGAGTTTGTTGTGTTGACAGTCAGTGGTGTGTTAACTGAATAGTGTGTGTGTGTGTGTATGTTTGTGTTTCTAGGCGCTGGTATAAGGACGACCTGTGTGCTCTGGCCTTTAAAGTGATCCATGATAAACAGAGAGGTCCGCTGGTGTTCCTCCGGATCTACTCCGGTTCTATGAAGCCCCAGTCCTCTGTCCACAACATCAACAGGAACGGAACGTATGTTCTTCACATGTTCTCCAATTCTTTCTGTCTGACTTGCACAAACACTGCATTTTGAGGTCATGACCTAGATAGTGTGTGGCCTAGAGAGTGTGTGAATCACATTGTCCCCCTTAAGCACTGCTCCCTCAAAAGTTGGAGGGTTCATCAGTATAACCACCTCATTTTCCACCCGTCTA
>JAODXP020004309.1:22500-27500 GCA_027497455.2 Sardinella longiceps | reverse complement strand
AGACGGTCCTGTGTGGCATGGGTGAGCTGCACATTGAGGTGATCCATGACCGCATTAAGAGGGAGTACGGCATCGAGACTCACCTGGGCCCCCTTCAGGTGGCCTACCGGGAGACCATCAGCCAATCAGCTTCCACTACAGGTGAGCTCAGCAGCTCCACCGCCAATCACAGATCACCCTACAGCTGCCAATCAAACCCCATCCTCACCACAGAGAGTCTCCTACAAAGAACTACAGTCAGATGGGATTTATTTCCTCTAGAAGTGTGCTGTACAATTGCTAACTGTCTGTTTGTTGGGACAGATTCGTCAACATGGTGTTAAAAAATTTCAGACATAAATTTGCAGAATTTGTAAATGGCTACAACTGTGAGTGGGTTTAGAAATGGGAATCATTGTTAGTGTTGAAGCACTCAGAAAAAAAACTGTAAAGTAAGTGAGATATGGGTGTGAGTGTAGTGTGTGACTTGGCCACTAGAGGGCTGTAGAGATCATACTTTACCTTGGGGTCTGTGGAGTTGGTACAGTATGTCACTGATGATGTTTTTGGATCTTCAGTGAGGTTTCCCTATTGCGTCGACCCTAGGCAGATTCTTCAAAGGGGTTTCACTAATAACACACACACAACTATTTTTCACAGATAATTCTTGTGCGACCGTTCTATCTGTGACAGTTTGATGATATACTGGAAGAATTCCATAAAAGATTATCTTATGCATTTTTTTAAATTAGAATAATAAATTGATATTGGATGTTTGAATTGACCTACTTCTGACCTTGTGTGTGTGTGTGTGTGTGTGTGTGTGTGTGTGTGTGTGTGTGTGTGTAAAAGACACTCTGGACCGGACGGTGGGGGAGAGGAGGCATGTGGCTACAGTCAGCTTGTCTGTCAGAGCCCACTGACGACCCATCATCCCCCACTTCCTGTCACATGTTCCTGGAGGAGGAAGTGCAGCAGCAGCTTCCTGTGGAGCTGAGGGAGGCCGTGGAGAATGGAATAAACAGCTCTTATCTCCAAGGTAACCAGGATCCCTGACCTTATGAGCCAGGGGTCACGGGAGGTCAATTACAACAGGTGCCAAAGGCCTAAATCCAGACACACACACACACACACACACACACACACACACTCACTAACTAAACATGACCTAGGGTTTTCATCCACTTAGACAAACACACACACACACATAGTTTAAAGCTGACCCATTTTGCTGGTTAATAATACGGTACTTTATCCAATGCTAATTCTGACCCGTCCCGGCGGACTTGTGTCTCCAGGTCCGTTGCTAGGATACCCGATGCAGGGCGTGAGCGCCACCATTAAGAGTGTCAGCATTGAGCCCGGCACCTCCCCAGCCATGGTGGCAGCGTGTGTGTCCCGCTGCATGCTCAAGGTGTGTGTGTGTGTGTGTGTGTGTGTGTGTGTGTGTGTGTGTGTGTGTGTGTGTGTACTGTTTTGGTGTGTGAATGATTAAATGCTATTATTGAATATTTGTAAAAATGTACAGCATGTGCGATAAATTGAACTTCAATGAAGTGCACTTGTGTGTGTGTGTGTGTGTGTGTGTGTGTGTGTGTGTGTGTGTGTGTGTGTGTGTGTGAGTGAGTGTGCGAGAGAGAAAGAGAGAGTAGCTACCTACTCTTCTTGTGAATGTTAGTGGCTATTAAGTATTTGTAGAAAAATTCACAGTGAGAAATGTAACTTTAATGAAGTTTGTATATATATATATATATATACATATATATATATGGGCAATTCCACGAAAAAGTAAACCTCACCTTAAAACTTCAAGTCTCACCTACATCGACATACAAATTCCTTCAGAAAACTTCCAATACAAAAAAGTATTGTCTTGATGTAAATATTCAACTGAGCAAGTTTCGAAAGGATATCTGTTTGTTAAAATTTTTACCCTATTCAGCTATAATGTAAGTCTATGGAGGGGCTTATAATGGGCATAAGTGGGTGATAACACACACAAAGCTGCAATGCTATCAGTTATTTTTTATTGTTATATCACTATTTCTGTTGTTACAGATTAAAATCCACCATTCACAATTATTTTCTATCGTTTTGGAAGGTTTTTCCAGGCGTCACGTCCATAACGTCACATCCATAACGCCATTTCTCCCAATGAAAACCAACTTTTTTACATTTACATTTGAAATTAAGTCTTTCGCTGTCTTTACTGAGGTGTCCTGTTTGGTGTGAATGTAGTAATATTTACATTTCTCTAGAAATTTCACACACTTCACAGCAAAAACTACGCTCTCTCAAAAGTTTGTCCGTTTTTTGTCACATCCATAACGCAAATTGAACGGCTCATATTCTTATAATGTAAATCATGATATTATATTTTTGTGTTTGCCTATATTCAGCCATGGAGTTTGCATAAGAATATGGACAAAAATTGTGAAATACTGCTAGGTTTGCGTAGGTTATGTGGCATTTTGTTCATCAATAATGCACGAAAATGTCACGTCCATAACGTTGGAATTGCCCATATATATATATATATATATGTGTGTGTGTGTGTGTGTGTGTGTGTGTGTGTGTGTGTGTGTCTAGGCACTAAAGCAGGCTGGAGGGCAGGTTCTGGAGCCGGTGATGTCGTTGGAGGTAACCATGGGAGACGACCTCTTGAGTCCGGTGTTGGCTGACCTCGCCCAGCGGCGTGGAGCCGTCCGAGACGTCCAGAGTCGCCATGACAACAAGGTGCTGCTGGCCACCGTTCCTCTGGCGGAGATGATGGTGAGTAACTAACACACACACACACACACACACACACACTCAGTCTCAAACACACATTCCTCTGGCTGAGATGATTGTGAGTGTAGAGTGTTCCGTATGTCTGTCACCATCATCTCCCTAAAATCACACACACAGACTCTACAAATTCATCCACTACTAACACACACACCTCTAAAACACAAAATCCACAAACTCAGTATCTCTTCAAACACACTACACACTTGTTGAAATGTGTCAGAGAACCACATTCAAACAATGGGCCTCATTCACCAATTCTGTTCTTAAAATTATGCAGTATTTAAGAAGGATGTGGTTCTCTGACGTGTGTGTGGAGTGTATGAGATTGTGGATTGTGCGTTTTAGAGATGGGGGGTGTGTATTTGTGGCCAGTGAGTGTAGAGTGTTCCATATGTCTGTACACAGCTCACCATCATCTCAGCCAGAAGATTGTGTGTTTGAAGTCTGTTTTCTCACAACAATGACAGTTTCGGAGGCCTCACAAACCATGTTGTGGAAGAATGCTTGTCCAACATCAATTAGACATGGAGAGTGAGGGAAGAGGAGCCAATGACAGTGATTGAGTAGGGGGCCAGACTGGTCTTCCAATCTGGCCCCCTAATTAGGGTTATTTTGTGTAGGAGGAAAGAGCTCCTCCTGCCAGCAGTCACCTCAGTGGCACCAGTCTCCCATCCAAGCCTTAACCAAGGCCTGTGCTGCTTAGCATTGCCAGTGCAGCTTATGCTGTAGACCACTGAGCTGCCAGTTGGCTAAGATATAATTGTGAATAGAGGCTACTTATAGCAGATATACTGACATTCAGGGCAGGCTTCTCCTACATACTGAAGTGCTTAGTGCAGGTTGAAACACATGGAGTTGGGCACTGAGTCAGTAGCTCTTTGAGGTGAGAAGAGGGAAGACTTTTATGTGGAGAGCATTCTGGAGGATAGACTCTCAATTCAGTGACATTTTTTTTTTGTTTTCTGAATATACTTCCCATATTTCTGTCTATTCTATACTGTAAGGCATCTGTATGTATGTATGTGTGTGTGTGTGTGTGTGTGTGTGTCTAATTTTCTCATCCTCCTCTTTTCCTTCCAGGGTTACTCGACAGTCCTGCGAACTTTGACCTCTGGGAACGCAACCTTCTCCCTGCAGCTGTCGAGCTACGAGGCCATGAACCCTCAAGACCAGACGGCTCTGGTCAACAAGATGGCCGGCCTGGCCTGAGATCGTCTCCCCTGGACTGGACCGGACCGAATCGGGCCATGCTCTGGCGAGAAAGAAAAATGTCCGACCCTTAATGCCTTTTGAGACTGCTATGACTGCTACACCCTTAAGGGGTGAGGACATAGGGAAGACATGGGGGGGTTCAGACAGACCAGGAAAAACAAATGGACGATTCTCAATGCCCTTCAGGCTGCCATGAATCCCAATGTCCACCTTTAAGCCTGCACCCTCAGGAAGACTTGACCAGCATGGAGCAACTCTATGAAAGCTGGCACAAAAGGGTCTAAGTGTTTGAGGGGTGAGGGCATAGGGAAGACATTGGGTTTCAGACAGAAGCTTTAAGCAGCGGTTTCATCTGAAACAAGCCGGACAGCAGCTTGGCCAACACACACATACTGCTCTCTGAGGAGCAGGGACTCAGCATTGGGAGGACAGTTAGAGCAGTTAAAGGCCATAGTCTAACTGTGTGTCTGTGTTATTGACATCTGGAGATTGTGTATTTAAAATGCTTGTATGTATATAAATGTATGGAAATGTAGTGCGTCTGTGGTATGTTGGTGCACGTTCTACACACACACACACACAGGGTCACTTCAATCACCTTTAATGTCATTCATAAGCGGCTCACATTCACATCTGTAAGTGTCAGAGCTGGTCAGTGGTCACCCAGCCCTTCCCCAGCAATACAAACATCATACAAAGTTGATTCAGATACAAAACAAAAATAACAAACTGTAGAAATCACACGATACCAGCATCCTGGAAATGTCAATCTCCCACATGATCAGTCTCACAAAACAACCTGAGCACAGGACGGCAGGCAGACATGCGTACACACACACACACACACACACACACACACACACACACACACACACACACACACACACACTCCCTCTCTCATTCTAGTAAAAAACAGAGAATCGGGCTCCGTGCTTGAGGTGGATGGATTCTCTGTGTGAATGCAGGTCAGCTGTGATTGGGCGGTGCTTTTCAAAGCTATTGTGGCTTGCCACAATTCC
>JAODXP020004309.1:7500-12500 GCA_027497455.2 Sardinella longiceps | reverse complement strand
GCTTGCTAAATCCCATGGAAAGTAGCATTTTTTGTATTACAAGTTTTCCTGAAAAATAATTTTAATATGCTAATGAGCTATACGCTAGTCAAATTAGCCCCAAATGCACCCTTATACATGGATAGTGAAGAGATGAAGAGGGTGGGACCTGTCTCAATTCACTTTAAATGACACCCTGTGTGTGTAAGCTTTCAGAAAAGATATAGCATAAGGGGTAGAATAGCTTTCTCTCAACGCCTCAGCTCCAAATACATTGGCTATACACCAAAATCACCAATACCCGCTGACCTATAAATGGGTATCAAGGGGAGGAAGGAGGTGGAACCTGTCTAAATTTATGTTTACTGAGATCCTAAAGCCCCCTGCTTTCAAGAAAAGTATTACTTGTCAAGGTTTATTACTTTCTAATATATTCCATTGACACTTTTGTTCAAGAAATGCCCATATTTTTTAATATTCCACCAAAATAGGCATAAGCTTTAAAGTAATATAGGGGATAGGATGTGGAAAATATCTTGCAGGTGGAATCCTGGGCATATAAGCTTTCAGAAAATATATAGTTTATGGGGTCTAATATGTTTCCCCTACATGC
Source organism: Sardinella longiceps (assembly GCA_027497455.2). NCBI lineage: Eukaryota > Metazoa > Chordata > Actinopteri > Clupeiformes > Clupeidae > Sardinella > Sardinella longiceps. Next base: position 11,908 of record JAODXP020004309.1, on the reverse strand, counting down.
CACTGGCCTAAAAATGGCCAATTTAATTTCACCATACATCCCATACATTTTCTGAAAGCAGTCCTCCCTTCATGCTTCAGGCCAAAATGTAGTAGTAGTACAAAATCCACCAGAATCCCATTCATTTGGACTAATGGTCCACTCAAAGCTCAATAACTTTTTTTCTGGAAAATTTTGGTTCTGCAGGCACCTGATATCCTAAATCTACGTAAAATTGTGGTTCAATTGATACCAAATATGCTTTGGCTATATTTACTTCCACCTTCAACCCTAATTCGCTCAGACTACGACTCATCAGAGTTAAAAGCCCGCCCATAATGAAAGGCACGCACACACACACCGTTCCGTCAGGCACCCCTTCTCTCTCTGCCCCTCTCGCTCACTCTCTATGCGCGCATATTAAGATGCGCGATGTAGAGGTAAATGTTTCACGTGCATGATCTGGCTTGCTAGCTCTAGATTCCGGGAGATATTATTCAATTCACTGCCCCCAAAAGGTACTCTGGTCACTTCTTAAATTACAGTAAAAAAAAAACCGGATGGAGGTTTCATTCGTTCGGTCAAATAAATTTAATACCTTCTTCTGGAAAATTCCAGTCATTCCGGGCAATTTAAGACATTTTTAGGCCTTAAAAACCGATTATTGTATTTAAGACTTTTTAAGACTTTTTAAGGACCCGCGGGGACCCTGGTTGCACACCATTGAAGGCAGGCAGGACTGCCTTGCTGTAATTCTGCCAGTCCTAACTGTGGGTGTTTGCTAAGAGTAACACACGTGTGTTACACACCGTTGAAGACGCGCGGGTCGACATTGTAGTAATTCTGCCAATCCTAACTGTGTGTGTTTGCTGAGAGTGTTACACACCGTTGAAGGTGCACGGGTCGGCCTTGTAGTAATTCTGCCAGTCCTGTCCGTATGAGATCAGGTCCAGATACCATGGAGAGGACAGGAGGGTCTGATATCCCAATGCTGTGATGCGGTTCAACTCCTCCTCATATTTGCCCAACCATACATGGACCTTAGTATCTGGCTTCAGCTGAAAACCACAGTACACACACACACACACACACACACACACACACATACACGTGGACACAACTGTCTTCAATATCTTCAATCAATAGAGAAAAGGCTCAATTAAGCACTGATCACTGGACTGAAGATCTCTCACACTCACACACTCTCACTCGCACCCTCACTCTCACCCAGCGGGATTGTAGCAAGCCCCAGATTTCCAGTAAGGTCATTTTAAATCACACACCAGAGATTACCCCATTGATGGAGTGGGTTATAGTCTGCTCGAAAACAACTACATTATTTCTGCACGCAATAGGCTAAGTTTGGTGGACACAATCCACCAATCACGACTAAGCAAAAATAGTAATTGGCCTAAAGCTAGGTATTAACGTGTTATGATAGTTTTCTAACAGATTTCTTAAGTTTTCCAACAGGTTTCTTAAGTTTTCACCATGTTTCAGCATCCAAATATTTATAACATATGAATAACAAGGTGTTACTAAACTGTAATAGACTGATAGACCGTTCCTTAATACATATACTTATGTGACTATGTAATAACGTCACACACACAAGTTTACCATTTCCTAAGGCATGTCTCCCTATTTTTCACCATGTTACAAAATCCACAGACACACACACACACACACACACACACACACACACACACACACACACACACACACACACACCAGTCTATCACTACTGTACTTCTCCACCTCCACAGTAAAACTACCCATCCTCAGATTGACTGAATGTGACACACACACACACACACACACACACACACACTCAGCCAATCTATCACTACTGTACTCAACTTCTCCACCTCCACACAAAATGGAAAAACCTAGGGTACCCACCCTCCCTCTCCCAAAATGGTACTGACCACTAAGCCTTGTGTACCCCCCGCCCCCCTTTCCAGAATGGTACTGACCGCTGAAAGTGAGCGGCTCCACCTTGTAGTATTTGACCCAGTCCTGTCCATAGCTAATCCAGTCCAGGTACCAGGGGGCGGAGAGTATGGTGGTAAATCCCGCCCCCGTCACTCGCCCAAGCTCCTCCTCCAGCTTGTTGTTCATCCACACCCCAACCACAGTGTCACTCTTCAGCTGCAAAACGCACATTGCTCATTGGCTGGGCTGCCCAACAAGCTCGCAGCCCATTGGCTGGCTACTGCGTCACTCACTCACAGGCAGCTATGATTGGATGCACACTAATATAAGGGCGTCTGGCTGGCATGCTGGGTGGTCCCGGTTCTCACTTTAAAGGCTGAATCTCAATGCCCTCACTCATGCACTCATAGACTCCTGGCCTAAGACACATTCTAATTCAATGGGTGGCATCTTGGTAAGGTCTTACATGGCGATTGAATGGATGCCATCTTGGTAAGGTCTTACATTACGATTGAATGGGTGCCATCTTGGCGAGGTCTTACATTACGATTGAATGGGTGCCATGTTGGTGAGGTCCTACTGTCTATCTACAGTAGCAGACTTAAGTACATTAGAGGCTTTGCACTCTCTCCATAATTGCAGTCTTAACTAAGGGGACTGGCGGCGGTTCACAGGGCTGTGCAGTGAAACACAGGATGACCCAGACAAGAGGGTCTGAAGCTAATTTAACAACTAGCTGAAAACAGAAAGGGGGGAAATGGCCTTCAACACGTTTTAATTCTCAGCAATATTGCACATGATGGGTCACTCTTGCACTGGTGTCCATCCCTTCCTGTTTTTTTTTTTTTTTGCATTTTCAGCCCTTACTGCTCCTACCTCCCTCAGGACCCTTACTGCTCACACACACACATACACACACACACACACACACACACAGACACACACTCTCTCTCTTACTGCCCCTGACATTTCACACTCACTAACTCACTCATTAGCTGACGGCCTTTAAGTCTGTGAGGATTTGAGGTTTAGATCTCTTTAAGTGGGACCGTGAGATTCAGCCTGTGTGGGTGAGCGCTCTCTCTCTCTCACACACACACACACACACACACACACACACACACTGAAGAGATTGGTTAGTACAGCTGAAAAGCTCAAAGCATTGTAAGCGGCGGAAGCGATGCTCTTGTGATTAGTGCTGATGCTGCTGATGGTTCATAAGAGCCTCTCATATTAGCCATGGACAGACAAGCAGGACGAGAGTGTGTGTTGGCTTCAGTCACACACACAACCCTGCATGGATGGACAAGGAGGTTTCTGAGTGTTTCTGATGGCTTTGCACACACACACACGGCTTCTCTGTGTTACAGTTTGTTCACACTTAAGACTAAATTACAATTTTTGAAAAGATATTTTTAGGGTTTTTTTGCCTTTAATTTGATAGGACAGTAGAGAGAGAGACAGGAAATGAGATGGTGAGGAAAGGGGAAATGACCTCGGGTCGGACTCAAACCCAGGTCTCCGGATTTAGAGTACGACACACTGGCCCGCTGAGCCATGTCGCCCTCGACTAAATTAGAATTCAATGTCTTCTTTTTAAAAGACTCTGATGATCCATCAGCATGTTAGCGGCGGCCTATTTGCTTAAAGAAAAAAAAACTCCTACTTACCTTCACGCCATTGTCAAACACCTCCTGCCAGATCATGTAACCTTTACTGGTGGTGCTGACGATGTCCAACAGCCTGTGTGTGTGTGTGTGTGTGTGTGTGTGTGTGTGTGGGTAAGAAGGAGGCACAAACAGATTGTGTTAGATCCAACTGTGCCTTACAAACCAAGCAATAAGTGGACCATAAAATCCCAGTCCCATACAAGATGGCCGTCTATAGTTCTGCCACACAATTTTTTATTAATTATCAAATCACCCAGGAGGAGAAACTATCATTTATGACTAAAAAGAAGTATGATTATGTGATTGGTTACAAGCTGAACGTTAAATGACATCACCGCCAGCATGTAAGCATAACACACACATTTGGATGCTAACATAACACACACAAACACACACACACACACACACACACACACACACACACACCTCTGGATGTAGTAGGACTCCAGTTTGCTGTAGTCTGTGCCGAAGCCTTGCGCCTGCATGAACTTGGTGATGTCAGGATTCGACTTCCTGTTGATCAAGGCAAATATCCAATCAGAGACAAGCTCAGCATCTTGCAACAAACCCATCTGCACAGGGTGAGTCGTTTAAACACAACACAACTGACGGGCGTGTATTTCTAATTCTCTCTTTTTTTTAAAAAAAATTGGTAAGTGCTTGAGCTTTGCTGAGAGAGAGAGAGAGAGAGAGAGAGAGAGAGAGAGAGAGAGAGAGAGAGAGAGAGAGAGAGAGAGAGAGAGAGCGAGAACTGTGGCCATATGGAACAAAAACATTGTACCTGGCATCCTTTTCCCAAAAGCATCTAGTTGCTAACCAGTTAT
>JAODXP020004309.1:0-2500 GCA_027497455.2 Sardinella longiceps | reverse complement strand
TGATCAGGTACAACTCAGACGCACCTTTCACTGCATGTATGTCAGTATTAGAAACGTCCGGATGAAAACATTCCCTTCATATCCAATGAACTGCCTTCCACGCTAGGGATGGCTCTGCCTGGATCTTACAACACAATCACATTCTTTAGTGTGTTTGTGGTGAGATTGTGGATTGTGCTTTGAATAACTCCAAGTACTACCTTGAACGCCTTGGAAAATATTAAAGATACCATAACAATAATAAAAAAGGTCTTGGGTTGCTCTTCATCAGTAAACACACATGTTTAGTCCTCCACACCCAGCCTTGTCTCTGAGTTAAAGTGACTGAGACTGTATGTGTGGCAGTCTGTGGAGCTGGGTGAGACCAATGCTGACAGTAAAATGGCCACAGTGCAAACAGCTTTGCCTCAACAGCACTTCTCTCTACTAAAACATGTGACAGACGCCTTTCTCTCTTGGGATTTCAGGTGGAGGCCCTGCACAATGGGCAAACGGAAGTGGTTTAACACAGCCTTGCTGTACCGCCTCTGAATGCTGATTGGGTAATCACTAATGGTCCAGAATGCTGATTGGGTGAACAATAATGGTCCTGAATGCTGATTGGTTAAACATTAATGGTCCTGAATGCTGATTGGGTAAACAGAGGTGGTTTACAAAAGCCTTGCTCTGACAGCTCTGCTGTATTGGTTGGGAATACTGATTGGTTAAACAATAATGGAGGCGGGATCAAGACCTTCATCACAACTCACCAGATTGGCCAGGATGACTTTGAGTGGCAGGTAGTGGCGAGACGTGTCCAGTAGAATCCCTCTGTGGGCGAAGCGGGGGAAGTCGGAGATGACCGTCTTATTGATGTTTCTCTGTGCAACGGGAATAATAACACATATATGAGCGTATATATGATGCATAGAACACCTGGGGGGGATTCCAAACAGGCAGTTAAAGGAAAAATCCGGAGTGAATCAACACATAGCCCTACTGTTTTATAGTGCCAAGCGCTATTGATAGTCACTTCAATCAATGGATTTCATGCAAGGCAGACTGAGATAGTGAAATGGCAGCTAAAGTTAACAAAAAGAGGCATTTCAAAACGAAGGGGATGGTTTTGTTAGGTTTCGTTTTTGACATGCCTCATTCAGTTAGTGTTAGCTGCTGTTTCGCAAACTCGGTCTACGATGCACGAAATTTTTCACTGAGGTGGCTCTCAGTAGCGCTTAGCAGTATAAAACAGCAAGGCTACGTGTTGATTCACTCCGGATTATACCTTTAAGTGACAAACCTGGGTAAGTTAAGATGGAAGTAGTGGTAAACCTCATAATAGGGGAGCCTCAACTCCTGATTCGCTTTGCTAAACAAAGCCAGCAGGCTCTTCTATCGGCAGGTTTACAACTTCCTCTAGGTTAACTTAGCCAGGTTTATCACTTAGCCACCTACTTGGAATACCCCCCTGCAATGCAACAGCACACCTGCTTCCATTCACCACAAGTCACATGACAAGTCACATCACAAGTGTACTGTATGTCTTCACCATGAACATGTTCAAGTCCCATTGAGACGGCCACAGCACACAGACACAGACTCACGGTCAGGAACAAACTACCAGTATTTTAAAACTATAATTTCACATGAACTTACACTGCCATAGTCATCCTCATACACCAACTGGCTGAAGGTCTCAAGTCCTGACAGGGAAAGACAGATACGGTTTATAAATCAGTGGATGTGTCCTTGCAGACAACACTAGAGAGTTTATAAATCATGTGGATGTGGCGATGTGCCTGGCAGACAACACTAAGAGAGTTTATAAATCATGTGGATGTGCCCTGGCAGACAACACTAATAGAGTTTATAAATCATGTGGATGTGGCGATGTGCCCTGGCAGACAACACTGAAAGAGTTTATAAATCATGTGGATGTGCCCTGGCAGACAACACTAATAGAGTTTATAAATCATGTGGATGTGGCGATGTGCCCTGGCAGACAACACTAACACTAATAGAGTTTATAAATCATGTGGATGTGCCCTGTCAACAACACTAACACTAATAGAGTTTATAAATCATCTGGATGTGCCCTGGCAGACAACACTAAGAGAGTTTATATGTGGATAGTGCCCTGGCAGACAACACTAACACTAATAGAGTTTACAAATCTTGTGGATAGTGCCCTGGCAGAAGAGTTAATAAATCTTGTGGATGTACCCTGGCAAACAACACTAACAGAGTTACAAAACATGTGGATATTGAGCCTTGGCAGAAAACACTAACACTTACTGTATAGAGTTTATAAATCATGTGGATGTGACTAGCAGACAACACTGACTGAACTCAAAGGAGGAAGTAGTCTGCCCCAAAGGTCCATATAGTCATGGCCAATCTAAACACACCACAAACATACTGTAGCACTTTATTCCAGGCATTTACTCATTTACAACTCTAGGGACTTACAAGGGTGGAACTATAACTGTGGATTATTACTGTGTGGTTTTATTTTATTTTT
>JAODXP020004308.1:0-39960 GCA_027497455.2 Sardinella longiceps | reverse complement strand
GACTGTGGTTCTTCGCTCTGAGCGGCGGCTTCTAAGATCTCTGCTTCAACTGATGCAGCAGCAACCATCTTCTTCACCTGAAGGACGTGAAGCTGAGCTTGAATGAGGGCTTGTTGTTTCATAGCTTCTGCTTCCTGCTCTGCGTAGGCCAACTGCGCTTGTGCAGCCACTGCTTTTGCGCGTGCTCTGAGTGCTGCAACGCTTGCTGATGACCTACTGGAAAGCCTTGATGAGCTGGAACAACGGGATCTCATTTCAAGTGACTCGAGCTGTATGTCCACTTCAGGGCGATGTATCTGTGGGATTTGAGACTTGATTGCTGATGGTTCAGACATTCTGTAGCAAGTTGTATGGTGGTATCCGCTGAGTATAAGCCTTTTTACTGTTCTGTCCTCACTTAGACGTTGTGCTTTCTATCCAGTTAGACAGACAGTTAACAACACAGAGTATGTAGAAAACTTGATCTTCTTTAATGACAGCAGTTTCTTCAAGTTATTCACACAACTCTATTTAATTTTGTAAAACTGAAACAAACAGAAACAATACAATTGGCTGCAGAATAGGACAACTACATTTCTCATTGCATTCTGATAGGCAGATAGTGGCTGAATTCAGCACTTGCATTTAAGATTAACCATATTGATTAAATAGCTATTAAGATAATAGTAAACATGCAAAGATACAACAAAGAAAAGATCATTACATCAAATAACAAATTCACACAAGTAAAATAAACTTACAGGCTTATGAGGGCCAAGATTTCACCATAAGAAACTGTTACAAATGTTGCAACTGAACTGGTTAGAATTCTAGACTTGTTATTGAACTAATGGTTACCGTGGCAGCCATGGAACATGGGGTAAACATTTCAGAATGCAGTGTAAAACTGTACCAGCACACCATGTATTAACAACTTCTTACCAAGTAATTGCACAAACATTGATCTCTTCTTCCTTACAAACCACTGAAAACATTGTCACATAATTTCTACATCATTACCTGGTAAAAGCGGACTATTTTCCAGGTACATATGATGAAACTGGACTGTAAAAGAAAGTCTGCATTATTCCCATGGCATTAACAACTTCTTACCAAGTAATTACACAAATATCAATCTCTTTTTCTATTAAAAAACACTACAAACATTGTCACTGTATTGTTGCTGTATTTTCTGTATCATTACCAGGTAAAAACAAACTATTTTCCAGGTAAATATGATAAAACTGGACTGTCAAAGGATTTATCAGTTGTTCCCATGGTATTAACAATGTCTTACCAAGTAGTTACACAAAGGTTGATTTCTTCTTAATTCCAACCATTCTAAATCACCATGTGCTGTATTTATGGCAACATTACCAGGTAAAACGGGACTATTTTCCAGGTAAGTAAGATGAACCATACAGGAAAGTCATGGTATTTACTTCTGTTATAGTAATTGTGAAAAACTGTAATTGACTCTCATTTCTACAGCGGTCTTCTTAAATGCAATAATGAGACAAAGATGTCCAAGAATGAGAAAACATAAAGTAAAAGTGCATTCAAGTGAATGTTCAAGTACATGAATGTGCTGAAGACACCAAATGGCAGTTGGCCAGGCCGCCATAGTCGCCATGAGGTTTCGTAGGACAGCTTTGCACCATCTTGCAGATTGCAAATCTTCTTCCTATGGCCTGTATTTTTATTCAAATAAATGCACATGAGACAGATAACATGTTAAGGCATTAGAAAAGTTTGATATGAAGATTTTGGTTTCAGTGCATGCATGTGTTTTCCTAATCAGGCAACCCCAATTTTAAATTCTAACCCTACCCTAACCCTGTAATGCAAAGTAGTCAGACAGCAACCCTTGGCCACTCATCTTTCAAGATTCAAGATTCAAGATTCAAGAATTGTATGTGCAGAAGTTTCTGGTAGAATAATAATATAGATTAGAAAAAGAATGCAAAGAACAGTAGAATGCATTTTCATGCATTCTAATTGGTCATTCATCCTATTGCCTGTGTGGGGTAAAAATATTTTGGTCTTAGTGCATGCACTTTCCTAATCTGGCAACCCAAATTTTAGCTTAAGCTTGGCATAGATGCTGAAATGTAATGTAGAACACCAGTACAAAATGCTGCTATCTGGCAACGTCACAATCCAGTGCCTATGGAAATCTAAAACTAAAAATAATGCTAAACTTGGTGTCAGATTACAATAATGCATGCACTAAGACCAAAATGCTTTTACCCACATGTGTTACTAGGTAAGTGGGCGAATAACCAGCTTTCAGGTGCAATAGGTGCAATATCTCTTTAAATCCTTTCAATGGAATAGTCCTTTAAATTAAGTCCTGTTGCCTAATGAAAACAATGCCTTTGTGAAATTATTTTCTACCTATGGTTGTTTGCAGGTTCTTGTTGCTCACCAAGCTAGCCTACAATTTTGGTAGCCTACTGAAAACATATGCAGCACATTGTTGCATCAGTTCCGGTGCCTAATGAAGCCAAAAAGTTTACAGCTGAGTTTCTGTAATACACTTGTAGAACATAAAATACATAAAACATACATTATACCAAACGCTGTTGATAAATGATCACACAGTGTTATTTTCCTAATGTATGTACAATAATGTAGAAAGTATGTGACAATGCTTGCAGTGGCTTGTAACAGAAAAAGAGATTGATATTAGTGTATTTTACTTTGTAAGAAGTTGTTAATACAATGGGAAGAATTCAGACTTTCTTTTGCAGTCCAGTTTCATCATATTTACCAGGAAAATACCCCAGTATTACCTGGTAATACTGTAGAAATATGTGACAATGTTTTCAGTGGCTCTTAATAAAAAGATTGATATTTGTGTAATTACTTGATAAGAAGTTGTTAATATCATTGGAACAATTCAGACTTTCTTTTACAGTCCAGTTCCATCATAATTACCTGGAAAATAGCCCAGCTTTGCATGGTAATAATGTAGAAAATATGTGACAATGTTTGCAGTGGCTTGTAAAGAAAAAGGATTGATATTTGTGTAATTACTTGGTAAGAAGTTGTTAATACAATGGGAACAATTCAGACTTTCCTTTACAGTCCAGTTTCATCGTACTTACCAGGAAAAAAAGACTAGTATTACCTGGTAATATTGCAGAAAATAGGTGACAATGATTTCAGTGATTTTTATGGCAAAAGAGATCAGTGTTTGTGTAGTTACTTGGTAAGAGGTTGTTAATACCATGGAAACAATGTAGACTTTCTTTTACAGTCCAGTTCCATCATATTTACCTGGAAAATAGTCCAGTTTTACTTGGTAAAATGGCAGAAAATGCATAGTGACAATTTCAATTGTTTGATGAACACATTATTTTACCATGTATTTGCCAAGTAAATTTCAATCAACATATGCAATTACCCACTAATAAAGAAGAGAGACCCTGATGGAGTTACTTCTGCAGTTGTTGTTACCGGGTAAGTACTGAATAAACCCATGCCTGATAAATGGGTATAGTGCTTACAGGACATAGTTTCTTAGGAACAACTGTGTTCTTTCCTGGAAAACACTATTTTCAGAACAGTTAATACCAGCCAAAACAGCATAATTGCATGGTAAATAGGATGAAACCACTAGGTAATAAGGTCATAATTTCTCTGTTTTTACATGGTTATTGGGTTATATTTTGTAGTTACCACCATAATTGCAGTAGTAATTACCCATTAATGCAAAATAGTTTCATGGTAATAATTAGGGTATTTCCATGTAATTACCATATATTTTCTTTGTATTTACCATCCTTTTACCTGTGTTAGTTACCATGTAATACTTTGCAATTACCACATTGTTACCAGGTAAATACCTGATAATTAGGGTTTTTGTTACTACCATAATTCCAGTAATAATTACCAATTAATACCAAATAGTTTCATGGTAATAATTAAGGTATTTCTATGTAATTAATACATAATTTCTATGTAATTACCATCCTTTTACCTATGGTAGTTACCATGTAATTATTTGAAATTACCATATTGTTACCAGGTAAATACCTGGTAATTGGGGGACTGTAAAAGAAAGGGTTACCCTCATTTGTATGAGTCAAACTGAGGTGGTCATTCAAACTGTGATAATTAATACACGCTGTAAGTGGGAGTAATGCATCAAGTGGTCTCACATCAGCAGTATTTCACCCCAAAACAGCCAAAGAAGACATCACGTGGCCTTATAACTAAGCTTCTCTGGCTTTAACTTACACGTTGGAGTGTCAGCTTGAACTAACAAGTTTTACTAAGAGGATACTATGCTTAGTCTGGACTATGCTTTTGGGGGACACCAGTGACGAACTAACTATGCTTTGACTAACGACATTATCACCATTACATAGTTAGTTATAATGTCAACAAAGGAAGCTTGTTAGTCTGGCCGATGGCGTTGTGGAACACAAACATATTCCAAACAAACTAACTAGCTAAGCCGAAACTCGCATTGACCGGACTGAGAGGATGCTAGAAAAAGTTGAGACAGCTTTGAATCACTTTCCTTGAGGCAAAAACTGATGACCTAGAGAACAGGGGAAGGAGAAAGAATCTGCGCAAATTTGGTTTAAAAGAAGGAGCAGAGCAAACTCTCCTCAACATTATGACGAATATGCTGCCAAAATGGTTGGAATTGCCACCTGAAAAGATTTACATTTACGCATTTAAAGCGACTTACAAAGAGGGATAGCAATCAAGCTGCAACACAATACAAGTAAATGCCTACTGGGAGTGCCATTTGCTAATAGGAGAGCAAGTGCAAGAGTTGAGGAGTGCTTGATCAGTGCATTCCATGTAATTTAAGAAACTAGGACAAGAGATATTCTTGAAAGAGCTGGGTCTTCAGGAGTTTCTTGAAAGTAGATAGAGTGCATGTTGTTCTAATAGTCTGGGGAAGACTATTCCACCAGTTAGGAACAATGGATGAGAAGAGCCTAGATTGACCTGTGTGGGGTGTTGGTCGTTCTAAGCAGCGATCCTTGGTTGAGCGGAGTGATTGGAGGTTAGCATATGGTTTGATGATGGCTTTCAGGTAGACTGGAGCAGTTCCATCCAGTACTCTGTAAGCCAACATTAGTGACTTGAATTTAATGTGAGCAGCCAGGGGCAGCCAGTGGAGCTCCCTGAACAGTGGAGAGACATGTCCTCTCTTTGGCTGGTTCAAGACCAGGCGTGTAGCAGCCTTCTGGATCATCAGTCGTGGTTTCACTGCACAGGCTGGTAGACCTGTTAAAAGGGCGTTGCAATTAGAGATGCACCGATTGACCGCCGGCTGAATTAAACCGGCCGATTTTCACGTTTCACATTCAAGGCTGTGCTCCACACGCACGCAACAGAGCAACGGAGGAGAGTTAAAGAGAAAGTTCTGAAACTGCCGTTAGAGGTAGATAAATTCCACTGTTCAAGTGAAAAACAATTGAGGTAGGCCTACTAGTTGTTGCCCTTTGCGCAACCAGTGTAGTTCTCTTCCTCTCAAACAACGGGCTCTCTCCGCTGCATTCAACTCGCGAAATGGCAATTAAAATCTGGTTAACCTCATGACCACGCAGCCTAACATCATGACCACTAGACTAGTTTGTAGTTTGTAGAAGAAAGATATTTTCAAAGATTTAGAATAAATGTTGGCTACTGTAGACTGCGTTAGGGAGAAAAGGATATAGTCTAAGCAGAGAATCTATTTGGGTAGCCTTTAATAGTTTGGAAATTCATTTAACATAGCTCAATTGGGATAATGCAAACCTAGGCTATACTTATGGACATCAACATTATTTGTGTGGGTTTAATGCACAATAGTCATGACCAGGGGATAGGCTATTAGCCAATATGAAGTAAGAAGTGGACAAAAAATACTATCAAATAGCCCATCATGTCTCTAGTGTAATTATGCGGGCTTAAATACTGTGTAATTATGGAAAATACTGTGATATAGAAATTTAGGCATACCACCAAGCTCTAACTGTGTAAAGAAATATTTGCTAAAAGTAATTATATATTTTACACACATGATCATTTTTTAATGATATGATTTTATTCAAACTGTTTAGTAATAGATCTACATGTTGGCTTGCAGTCAACTAGCCAATAATTACCAGCATCATTTACATCTCCTGGTAACCACATACCTACATAACTGAAAATCTGTTCATTGTTCCATGCTATAATGTCTATTTAAAGATTAAAGGTTGTAAGAAAATACATGTTTTGTTCTGCAAAGTGGTTGGAAAAAATAAATTGGTATCGGCCAAAATCTATATCGGCAGGTCAAACTCTGTGGAAAATCGGAAATTGGTATCGGCCCAATAAATTGTGATCGGTGCATCTCTAGTTGCAATAGTCGAGGACAGAGATAACCAGCGTCTGAACCAGGAGCTGTGTTACATGTGAGATTAGGTATGGCCTGATTTTCCTAACTTTGAACAGAGAAAAACAGCACGACTTAGCAACAGCAGCAACATGAAACGTGAAGGTCAGCTAGTCATCAATTATTACGCCCAGGTTTCTTGCAGCCTTGGTAGGAGCAACAGATAGCAAGTCTATCTTAATGCTGATGTTGTGGTGCAGGGTTTGCTTGGCTAGGATGATCAGCAGTTCAATTTTTGAGAGGTTCAGTTGAGGGTGGTGGTCTTTCATCCATGCAAATATGTCTGAGAGAAGTCAGAGATCAGTATTGTCACTGTAGAATCACCAGGAGGATAAGACAGATAAAGCTGGGTGTCATCTGCATAGCAGTGGTAGGAGAAGCCATGTGAGGGGATGATTGGACCCAGTGTTGTTGTGTACAAAGCAAAGAGAAGGGGCCTCAGCACAGAGCCTTGGGGTACTCCTTTGGTAAGGTAGTGTTTTGCTGAGGTTTTGCCAAGCCATGACATTGAATGATCGTCCAGTGAGGTAGGATTCAAACCAGGAGTGTGCTTTGCCGCCGATGCCCATGCTTCTGAGTTCATCCAGAAGGATTAGGTTGACTGTATCAAACGCCGTTGATAAGTCAAGTAGAATGAGAACTGACGATTGTCCTGCTGCTTTGGCTTCTTTAAGAGCTTCTGTTACTGAGAGGAGGGCTATTTCCGTTGAGTGTCCACTTCTGAAGCCAGATTGTTTGGAATCTAGGAGGTTATGCTGAGTGAGAAATTCTGTGACTTGTTTGAAGACCGGTTTGAGAGATGGTTTCTTGAGCAGAGGTCTTACCTGATCTTGTTGAAGGTGATAGGAAATGTCCCTGAAGTTAGAAAAGCATTGTTAACATGTGTGGTTTCCTTCACAATTTTAGGAGTAATGTCCTGTAGAAGAGTGGTTGGAATTGGGTCCAGGCATGGACTGGCCATAGGGCATACAGGGCAATGCCCGGTGGGCCGACGGTCATTTTTGGGCCGGGGCTGTCATTTACTCATAATTTTCATGAAGGATATTGGGCAAGTTTAATTAAATCTGTCATATTCATGCAAAATGTCCAACTAACAGTGTTATTTTAGCGAGCCACAATGTTATTATTATTGATTAAAATGATGGTGGGCCGCCATGGCCGAAAATGCCCGGGCCATTTTTTGGTTCCAGTCCGGCCCTGATTGGGTCCATCTGACAGGATGTCGGACGGCTGCCTGTGAAGCTTATGCTTAGTTTACACTACCCTGGGTCTTCGAGAAACCGGTTATCTTCCCCTCCCCCGAGTAAGAAAACAATCGCATTTACACAAACATCAGAAACGGCTAAGAAAGGCGGTGACAATTAACCACCACGTCACAGTTTTATCAAAGATCTTTCAAGGGAGCAACATCGTGGCAGATGGCCACAAACGTGAAGTGTTTCGGTCTGCATTAGCAGCAGTGTCACATTAACGTTACGTCACATCATTAACATTTTCCCTTAAGAAATTATAGAATGATATTAATGTATGTGTGCCATAATATTGTCTGTGATCATTAATGAAACCAACAAATGACAATTCAATCGCTCCTCTGCAAAACAATGTTGTATGAACCAAGTCTGCTTTTTAGCTTTAGACAGAGAGGGTTTGTTTGGCAGTTACCATGACGACATAGCTATATGCTAACTATAAGCTAGTCGTTTTGGACTTTGCTCAAACCTCACATATTGCTGTAAACTATGTTTACGTTTGCTCTGTCCAGTTAAAATGAACTCAGTAATGTTACCCGCAGGCTGTCAATAAATTAAATCTCAAATATAAATGTAAAACATTACGTTAGCTAGATCGCTAGCGTTAGCTCGCTAACAACTTGAAATTTTAGTAGGCTATTTACTGCCTGGCAGCTTCAGCTGATAGAAATACCAACAGTAACAGTTTACAACATTAGTCTTGAAA
This sequence comes from Sardinella longiceps, assembly GCA_027497455.2. Taxonomy (NCBI): domain Eukaryota; kingdom Metazoa; phylum Chordata; class Actinopteri; order Clupeiformes; family Clupeidae; genus Sardinella; species Sardinella longiceps. Next base: position 31,637 of record JAODXP020004308.1, on the reverse strand, counting down.
TCATGTTTAACACTTACAGAATATGAGAGATACATGCCAAAAAAACCTGATAACTCCAAAAAGACGATTTATTGGTAAAAGTCCTGACATCATTCAAAACTAGGTGGTGCCCCTTGTGAAAATAGAACTGCTATGCGCGAACGTAGGTGCTTCTCGTTTGATCCAACAGTCTTTGGTGCTAGAGCTCCGGTTATGGGTAGTTACACAAATCTCTGAAGACAGGGTTCTCCGACATCTCCACCTTGCCCGGAGTTTGTGGGATTCTCCGTCTTCACCTTCGGGTAAGTGTAACAGAGAGGTGCAACCGCAGAGAAACATGTGCGTCTTTATGGTTATCTGAGTTTGTGTAAACGGGGTCTTTGTCACATCGCTTTCTGATAGAGAAGTAAATGACGCAGGAGGAAGCCTTTGTGAAGTCATCTGTGTAGGTGGGTCCAAGAATCTGCTGCTGATTGCTGCCACTTTGTCAATGAAGAATTCAGCAAAAGTGTTAGCTGTGAGGTTGGTTGCAGGAAGGGTGGGAAGAGGGTTCAGTAGAGATTGGAACGTGGAGAACAGTTTCCTGGTGTCAGTAGCATTGAAATCAGCTTTGAAATGCTTCAGCTTTGTTGACTACAGACTGACAGTTCCATAGACCAATAGAAAATGAGATGTCAGTGGATGATGAGGCATGTTGTAATATAAAGAATGCAGGTTTGCAAGGTTACGTGTACAGAAATGAGACTGTCTCCGAGTGGAGATGACAGAAATAGGTTAAAGACACATTTGAAGACAAATGAAAATCGGTGGACATGCACAGGTAGACATGGAACGTCTTTATCCGAGAATGTCTGTTTTATTGGTGGACATGCACAGGTAGACATGGAATGTCTTTATCCGAGAATGTCTGCACACGAGGGCTGATGCTTCAGTGTGAATGGTACTATTATGATGCAAATGAATTGATTACAGATGTTTGCTTGGTAGCACCCGGTTGAGACCGCTCACTGAGAATCATGCAGAAACAAAAGGCCTGGGGGAGTGGTCAGTGATTGACTGGGCCCTTGGCAATTGTATTCTGAATCTTTTGACGCTGTGTTTTGATAGGACAACACTCTGTAGCCAGCTCTGTCCTATCAAAACACAGCGTCAAAAGATTTGCGCTTGTGACTGGCTGATGTGAGCGTTAACGCTGAGCGTTGCCGCCGGCCTGCCGCCCCGTCTGAATGGTCCGTCAGTTTTAAGCAGTTCACACTTCCTGATTTGTTTCAGGTGAGACTGACATCAAGTGAGATCAGAATCACCCCAGGTAGAACAGAAAAACACACCGCAAATCAATTAGCAAAAGTCACAGATAATACTACTCTTAGGTAATCCCGACGGACGCTAGCTAAACACCGTTGTCCGATGCAGTTACTAACGATAAAGATGGTCAACAACGACCATTTCCCAAAGCGCTTGAAGTTTTGTGGTAACATGTTAGTCCTGACGACATTGGTTACAACTTACATTGTTCCAACTACATCGTTTCCAGATGTTTCGGCAGCGATTGGGGAGAATTCGGAAGCACTCGTTGCAAAAAGCATGTCAACATAGCATGGCTAAAGTTGTAGCATCACTAAGTTCATAAAATCGCTAGTGTTGATAATAGTGGTGGGCCGTTATCGGCGTTAATGTGCTACGATAATGTGAGAGTCTTATCGGGCGATATAAAAAATATCGGCATTAATCTATTCTCAAAGTTGGGTTGGGAGCTGGGGTGTAGGCCTATACCTAACCGAATTGCACACTAGGCCAGGGGTTCTCAAAGTGGGTGCTGTGAAACATTTTTAATTTTGATGGTGAATTTCTCTTTCATCTACTAACAAAGTCCATACCCTTTTAGATGTCCACATTACTCTCAGTTTAGATGTCCAAATTACTCTCAATTTTATCGTTTCTCATAATTGCTAGTACCAAGCCACGTAGACCATTACATTTGGCTATTATCCCAAAACATTTATTCCCAGACGATCGGTTTCGTTTACGCAACGCATCAAAGTTCTGCCATTGCAAAATAGAGTCAGGAATGGATTACTACTTCAAATGAGCAGTTGTCATTTAGCAAGCTAAAGATACTGTTGCAAATAGTCAGTGCTATGAATAAAGCTGGTAGAAAAAGAATGAAGGAAACAAGTGTCTTGAAAGGAGAAAGGTTGAGCGCCAAGACCGTATGGATATTCCCACGCAGATAGTGAGTGTGCTTGGCCCACACACTGTGGTTGGAAGAAAGTTGCTGACTCTTTCAACTTAAATATTGCTCTTAAATATAGCGGAATAGAACATCGGTCATGAAAGTAGGCTATTTAAAAAACATGTTGAAGGTATGGTATGAACATTATGTCCTGAAAATTTGTAAAGACACCAATATGTCCAGAAAGTAGGCTACCTGCACGCTGTGTTGCGCAAAGGACACGCATGAGAAACTGGATGGGAAAAGAGTCCATTCACGTATGGCCCATGTTTATATTGTTACTCTATACTAAAAACGATCTTGGCCACACTACTGCATGGCTCTTCAGTAAATGCCTTTTCACCCTCATATCCATGTAACTTGGTAATATGTCCAGAAAAAATATATATGGTGCTAAATGACAAATATATCCAGAATGATGATAATGGTGGTACTGAATATTAAAGGATCAGTATACAATGTGAAATTTCAAATAATCAAATAATAATAAAAATGTCACCAGACATGAAGGGATCATGTTTATTTTAAACACTGATATCACTGACAGCTATCCAGTCAGAGTAGGCCTACTTGCATTTCAATAGCTAAGTTGCAGTCCACATGTAGTGTTTCTATTGTCATTGTTTGAGTCGTTGTCATTGAAAAGGCCTCTACTTCTGAAATACATGTGAGAATTAAAACAAGGATATGAATAGGACATGCTTTTGAAAGATGAAGATGGCGGAAAGCTGCAAAATAGGTGTGGTGTCTTTACCTACAGAAAATAACCACGCACAACCATTGATGCACGTTACGCTCTTTACTCAACTCAATGCAGGAAGAGAGAGAACAGATATCCCAGCATTCCCTTATATACTGGTAGCTACGGCACAACCTAGTTTCCAAAGTACCAAAACTCAAATCTTTAATACATCACATCACCCCCCTTTTAAATGAGAATACTCTTCAGTTTCACATAACTATAAATCATAGATATACCAGTGTCTTATGCTCAATATTACTTAAACAATATATCCCACATGTCAGCAGGCCTTTTTCAGCAAAGCATATATTTTACCTTTTAAACCAGTAGCCTGTAACATTTCTCAATTATAACCCATTAAGAGAAAACATTGTTAAACAAACAAGTCCTTATACTAGACCTTTTTTTTTTTCAACAAAACAATTTAACAACAGTTCCTTTTCTCTTTTTTTTCACAACATATATATTTTTTTTCCACAATATTTTTATGGGTCATAACGGTCTGGTGGCTTCCGGTCACGGGTAGAACGGCGCAGACTTTGAGATGCTGATGGCACCTCTGCATCATCAGTCTGCACAGGATCTGAGCATGCTGACAAGTTCTCTTTGAGCACACTGGGCTGGGTTGATGTGTCTGTAGTTGAACCGTTAGTGTCCAGCTCCAGTCCATCGTCCATTGCTTGGGATCTCAGCTGATCTCCATGCCTCCTGTATGTGATGTCTGTGTCAGTCCCTTGGACTCTGTAGGACACGGGCCCGGTTTGTTCCATGATCACTCCAGGAATCCACTTTTCTCCTCCCCCCGTCGTATTTCGCAAATAGACTGGGTCATCTTGAGAAAATGACCTGTCCACAGCACGTTGGTCATGGTAGAACTTTTGCATGTACTGCTTCTTGCGAACAGTGACCACCGTGTCTGGCTGGATCAGATCTAGACGAGTGCGCATGTGTCTGTTAAGGAACAAGTCTGCAGGCGATTGGCCTGTGGTGCAATTAGGTGTGCACCGGTACTGCATCAAAAACAAGGAAATCTTATCCTCTATGTCCAGTGAGGCCTTTCCAAGCTTTTTAATTCCTGTTTTAAATGTCTGCACATACCTCTCAGCAAGACCATTACTGGCCGGATGACCAGGAGAGCTTGTAGAATGCAGAATTCCATTCTGCCGCATGAAGGTCTTGAATTCATCCGATGTGAACTGCGTTCCATTGTCTGTGACAATGTGCTCAGGCAGCCCATAAGCTGCGAAGAGTCTCCTTAGTCTTGTGATGGTGGCTTGTGAAGTGGTGCTGGACATTCTAAACACCTCCAACCACTTGCATCCAGTGTACGTGGATCAGAGTACGCATCCACAACAATCATGAAGGTGTGCCCTAAGAAAGGACCTGCAAAGTCTATGTGTAGTCTTTTCCAGCTTTGCCCAGGGAATTCCCATGGATGCAGTGGAACCTGTCTAGGCATCCTTTGTTCCATCTGGCAAGACTCACAGGCTCTGCAGACCTGCTCTACATCAGAATCAATCTTAGGCCACCACACATACTTGCGTGCGAGGGCTTTCATCTTCACGACCCCTTGATGTTCAAGTTCAAGTTCAAGTTTATTTATATAGCACATTTTCATACATAGCTGTCATTCAATGTGCTCAAAAAGGATAAAGAAAATAAAAGTAATAGCAATTAACAAATAATAATAATAATAATAATAATCAGAGTATAAGGGGAAAAAAATCTAAAACATTAAGATCATGAGAAACAAAAACAAATCAAAAGTAAAAATATGTACATATAAACAAAAACTTGGCAAAAAGAACCAATAGCTCTTCACTATGAAGAGGTATTAATCAAAAGCAATAGAGAATAAAACTGTTTTGAGCTTATTTTTAAAACAAGCTGTTGTGGGGGCAGATCTAACATCTATAGGAAGCTGATTCCAACAAAGAACAGCATAATAGCTAAAAGCCATTTCACCTTGTTTAGTATTTGCCTTAGGGACTAGAAGCTGACCAGTTCCACTAGATCTGAGGCATCTACCAGGAGTATATTTCACTAACATTTCAGCAATGTAGTTTGGACCCATACCATTTAATGTCTTAAAGACAAGTAGTAACACCTTGAACTGAATTCTGAAGTGAACTGGGAGCCAGTGTAAAGATTTTAGAACTGGTGTTATATGCTCTCTCCTCTTAGTTTTTGTAAGAAGTCTTGCTGCAGCATTTTGAATGACTTGCAACTTTTTGATTGACTTTTTTGGGAGACCAGTAAGTAGAGCATTACAATAATCAAGCCTAGATGAAATAAATGCATGGATAAGTCTCTCTAAATCTTTCTGTGAAACAAAATGTTTTATCTTATCTATGTTTCTGAGGTGCCAAAAAGCAGATTTGGTGATGGACTTAATATGATCATTAAAATTTAGATCACCATCCATGATCACTCCTAGGTTCCTTACAAGAGTTTTAGTTTGAAAAGACTTTGATTCTAAATAGGCACCAAGGTTTTTTCTCCCTTCTTTGTTTCCAAACAGAACAATCTCAGTCTTATCCTTATTTAATTGCAGAAAGTTCTGTTGCATCCACTTATTGAGCCTTTCAAGGCAAAGACACAGGGAGTCTAAAACACTAAAATCATTTGGTGACACAGCAAGGTAGATTTGGGTGTCATCAGCATAACAATGATAGGGCAAGTTGTACTCCTTAAAGATTTGGCCTAGAGGGAGCATGTAAAGGTTGAATAAAAGTGGCCCAAGAATTACCTCACTCACGTCAGATCATGCGCTACGTAACTTTCGTAAGGCACTTCCGCGCAACGATCTGATGTTGAAGCCCATCAGAGAGATTTCAAGCCATTATTCTCTAACCGGACCAATCAGGGCCGCTGGCTGCTGTAGAGGGTCTGACGTAGCGAAGAAGCAACTGTTTTGAATCCAACCAATCCAACAAACGTAACGAGCGTCTTCGGTTGGTTTCGATGTGGTTGGCTGCAGTGTACGTCAATTAAATTGATGGACAAGCCGTTTGCCCAGTTAGATTCAAGGATTTCTGGCTCCTGAAATAATTCGTCTATCGCTGAATATCAGATGAACGCGCGTAGCGCTACATCTGACGTGAGTGAGGTAAGCCCAAGAATGGATCCCTGTGGGACTCCATATGGCATGCTACATTTCTCTGACACAAAGCTTCCTATAGAGACAAAGTAATCTCTGTCTTCTAAATATGACTGGAACCATTTAAGAACATTGCCAGATAATCCAACATAGTTCTCTAATCTGTGCAAGAGTATTTTGTGGTCAACTGTATCAAAAGCTGCACTAAGGTCTAGAAGTACCAGGACAGTTAATTTGCCTTTGTCTGTGTTGAGGCGAATATCATTTAAAACCCTCACTAGAGCAGTTTCAGTGCTATGATGTTGTCGAAACCCTGACTGGAGGTTATCATAAAGGCCATTCATATTTAAGTAGCTGTTAATTTGATTAGAGACTACTTTCTCAATAACCTTGCCAATAAATGGTAGGTTAGAAATTGGTCTGTAGTTTTTAAGCACAGAGGAGTCAAGATTACTCTTTTTCAGGAGGGGTTTGATGACAGCTGTCTTTAAAGAGGTGGGGAAAAAGCCTGACAGAAGAGAATTATTCACAATGTTAAGGACTTCCTCTGCCAAGCAGCTAAACGCACTTTTAAAGAAACAAGTGGGTAATGGATCTAGACAGCAGGTGGATGAGTTGAGCTGCATTAAAGTTCTTTCAAGAGTGTGATTATCAATAGGTGTGAATTCAGACATGGAGTGTAGGCTGTAATGTATGTGAGGAGATATTGGTATATCATTATGTAGCATGTTGGAGTTAATATTTACTCTAATGTTTTCAATTTTGAGTTGAAAAAAGGAAGCAAACTCATTACATTTATCACTAGACAGAAACTCTTGGGGTAGCTGTGCAGGGGAGTTTGTTAACTTAGTAACAGTAGCAAACAGTGCCCGGGAGTTGTTAATATTCTTATAAATCATGTCTGAAAAATAACATCGTCTCGCCCTGCGTAGCTCAGAGTTATATGCATGGAGTCTCTCTTTAAAGATCTCATAATCAATCTGAAGTTTAGTTTTCCTCCATTTACGTTCAGCTTTCCTACATTCCCTCTTCTGATTTGCCACTGTTGTGATATTTCTCCATGGTGCTTTAGATTTACTGGAAATCTTTTTCACCTTGGTAGGAGCTATAGAATCAATAACCTTGAGAATGACTGAGTTGAACTGATTTAAATGGTCATCCACACACTCAGCAGTTATATTAGGAGTCATAGCCATAGCTTCCATAAAAAGAGTGCTGGTGTTATCATTAATAAACCTCTTACTTATAGTTCTACAATGGCTTTGGGTGATTGGGGAGATCAGCCCATCGAAAAAAGTACAGAAATGATCAGAAAGAGCTAAGTCCATAACATTCACTGAAGGTATACTGACACCTTTGCTAATGACTAAGTCTAGAGTATGACCCTGGATATGGGTGGGTTCAGATACATGCTGTACTAGGTCATACATGTCAAACAAAGAAATTAATTCTTTGGCAAAACTGTCACCAGGATTGTCAACATGAATATTGAAGTCACCAGTTATAATAAAGGAATCAAATCCAGTAGAAATAACTGAAATCATTTCAGAAAAATCATTCAAGAAATGTGAACAGTATTTTGGGGGTCTGTATAAAACTACCAGTAATATTTTAGGAGAACCCTTCAAGACAGTGCAGAGGTATTCAAAAGAATTAAACTCCCCTAGTGAAATCTGTTTACATTCAAAAGTATCTTTAAACAGAGCAACAACACCCCCTCCTCTCCTTCCAACACGAGACACATTTAAGAAATTAAAGCATGGTGGAGCTGCTTCATTCAAAACTGTTGCATTGCAGTTACTTTCCAACCATGTTTCAGTTAAAAATAAAAAATCTAACTGGTGTGTAGAAATTAGGTCATTGACGAGAAGTGACTTGTTACTAAGTGATCTCACATTAAAGACAGCCATTTTCGCTGAAAACCCATGCCTACTTGCGCAAAGAGATGAAGACGGCCCATACTTTAAGTCCGTATCACGTGATCCCGTGACCATAGACAACTCAGTCCTTTGAAGAATTGGTCTGACTGCGCAGGATGACACCAACTCCTGTATGTCTGTTCTCTGCTTGAGATCGCGCTGTCCCTGCACTGCTTGCAGTCCATGATGCACCGCAGGGATGGCATTCCTTGCAGTGAAGCTGCTACCAGCGCCTCGGTGTATGTAGGGTCTCCGACGAACAATCCCCGCAGCTTGGCAGAGGTGGAGCACACTATCGCCGATCTTGGCGTGGCTTAAGGTGAACTGCAGAAGTTCTTGGGCAGAGTATCGGAAGGCCCTCATGCCCGGCAGACACAAAGTGCTGTTGAGTAATGCTGAGTGCAACACCACCTTCCACTCCGGTTCTCGATGTGCTGACAGTCAACCGACTATTTCAGCCACTGGTTCGTGGTAGCGGAGATATCACGGATGTAGAGGAGAAGTCAAGCCAGCGAAAAGCATCCACCAGGAGACTAGGCTACCAGTTGATTACTCTCAGACAGTCCGCTGCAGTCTTTGCTGCTCTTTGATACTGTCTTGCCGTCCGCAGCGCAGCCGTAGCCAGAGTTTTGTTACAAAGTATAACAATGTTTCCCCAACGTTCTATCGGCGGAAACTTCAAGCGCTGATAAAAGTTGATATTGTGCAGAAAAAGCCTCTAAAACAGCGAAAAAGAAGAGCTACTGGTTTTGGCCAACTTTTTGCCAAAGAGAAAACGAAAGAAACAAAAAAATAATTTATGTAAATAGTGATCAAAAGTAAAAGACGGTAATGCCAACGGAGCGGCGCATCTGGCCAGCGTCCCCGTTACTAGGCAACTATGTCCAGAATGTAGTTCGCTCAGCACCGTCTGTCTCAGCTTCTCTGGTAACACCACCCTGGTGCCCCAAAGAACACATCCTCCTTCAGCTGACAATTCACATCTGCGTGTGTGAAAGGCTTTTAGACTCTGGTCTACTACTTCAGGCCAGCCATCCATGACATACTTCAAAACTTTGGATAGAACACTGTCCGTGCGGGTGACACGTGCTACCTGATCAGCATTCACTGGAGCTTGCTCAAGATGTTCAGCTAGCAATGCATGAATGTTCTCTGATATGGCCGTGGTTCCCGCATCACTTGTGTCTGGCAACGGAACTCTTGAAAGTCCGTCTGCGTTGCTGTGCTTTTCTGAGGCACAGTACTCAATGGTATAATCATAAGCAGACAGGATGATTGCCCACCTTTGAATCCGTGCAGCAGCCATCGTAGGCAGACTCTTGTGCTCTCCAAAAGAGTTAGCAACGGCTTATGATCAGTCACCATTTTGAATTTCCTTCCCCATAAGTACTGGTGGAACTTTTTAACTCCAAATATCAATGACAGTCCTTCTTTCTCTATCTGAGAATATTTCTTTTCCGCAGGGGCGAGAGTCCGTGACGCAAACGCAATAGGGCGTACTTGTCCGGACGGCATCCTGTGCTGGATGACAGCTCCTATTCCATAAGCTGACGAATCACAAGCCAGAGTGAGCGGTAAGTTTGGATCGTAGTGCACAAGAATCTTGTCACTTGTTAGCAACTCTTTGCATTTGTCAAAGGCATTTTGCTCAGGTTTCTTCCACACCCATTCTACTTGGTCTTTCAACAGCCTGTACAGAGGAGCGAGCACAGTGCTCTGGTTTGGCATGAATCGTCCATAATAATTCACGAGCCCCAAGAACGCTCTAAGCTCTTTAAAGCAAGAGGGCGCTGGTGCTTCTTTGATTGCTTTTATCTTGTCAGGAGATGGATGAATGCCTTGGCTATTTAACACATGCCCCAAATATTCAATTTGCTTTTTTCCAAATTCACACTTAGATCTCTTGACCCTCAGACCACTTTCCTGTAGCCTGTTCAACACTTTTTGCAGCTTTTGCAGATGGTCTTGTTCTGTTTTTCCAGTAATCAGCAAATCATTCAAATAAACAACAATGTCTAAGTCTTTCATTAAATTTTCCATAATTCTTTGAAAAATGGAGGGGGCTGAGCTTACTCCAAAAGCTAGTCTATTATACATAAACAGGCCTCGGTGCGTATTGATAGTCAGTAGCTTTTTAGACTCGTCGTCCAGGAGGACCTGCTGGTACGCTGAGGCAAGGTCAATCTTTGAAAACACCTCCACTAAGCGTGGCCATCAGCTCCTCAATCCGAGGCAATGGGTAAGTCTCTGTAGTGGCAGCCTGATTGACAGTTAGTTTGTAATCACCACACAAACGAATTGAATTGTCTCTTTTCACTACAGGCACCACGGGTGCTGCCCACTCGCTGTGCTTGATAGGCGTGATGATGCCGGTCTTCTCTAATCTGTCCAATTCAGCATCAACACGTGACTTCATAGCAAAGGGTAGTGGACGGCTTTTGCAGAACTTTGGATTAATCTCAGGATTCACTAGTATCTTTGCTTTTACTCCACGAAGAGCGCCCAATTCATCCTTAAACACTTCAGAGTGTAGTTCTAGCACTTCTTCAATTGTTTTCGGCTGACATATCTCGCTAACATGCTTTATTTCTTTCCAGTCCAACATCCAAGTCTTTAGCTTGACGCTGGCGACACCTAGTGGCTGTTCTGGGAACTTACTCCGGAAAAGTTCTTCTGAAATAATACTCACGGCAGCCCCAGTGTCAATTTCCATGTTCATTTCCTTGCCATTTGCAATAAAGTTCGCTTTGAATGTCTGTTTGTTGCTTAGATCACTTTCAATTGATAACAATGGCAACTCAGTTTCTTCTGCCTCAACATAGTTTGTCTTCTTATCAGCATTCTGCTGACGGCCCTTCTGTGGCTGAGCATTGGCTACTTTTCCTCTGCATGCCCTTTTTATATGTCCAATTTTTCCACAATTGTGGCATTTCAAGTCCTTGAAGTGACATACCTCTTGGCTGTGGTTTTTACCGTTGCATCTATAGCACTTCCTCCCCGTTGAGTTGTTGAACTTCGCCTCCACTTTATGCACTGGCTCCGCGCGCGCGTCTCTTCCTCGGAACTGCTGCGAATCCTTTTCGGCAGTCTCCATGCTTAACGCGATCTCAAACGCCCTTGCAAAAGTCAGGTTAGACTCGGACAACAGCCGACGTTGACATGCTTCATTGCGAATCCCACTCTCAAAGCGATCGCGCAAGGCTTCGTCCCCCGTTGCCCCGAACTGACAGTGAACTGCACACTGCTTTAGCTCAGCTACATAGCTAGTTACAGTCTCGTCAGCCTTTTGGTTGCAGCGGTTAAAACGAAACCTCTCTGCAATTATCAATGGCTTCGGTTCAAAATGACTTGTCAAAATGTCCACAATGTCTTTATAAGTTTTCTCCTTTGGCTTAGCCGGTTGAACTAAATTTCTTAATAATCCATAAGTCAATGCTCCCATCACGCTTAGCAATGTAGATACCTTCTTATCATCAGGGATGTCATTGGCATCAATGAACTGTTCCAAACGTTCCACATAAGCTGACCAAGATTCCAGTTTCTGGTCGAATTCACCCAACGTCCCTACGAGGGCCATACTGAAGTCTATCGAGTTATATCCTCGTCGCCAATTTTTACTGTGGTGTCTTTACCTACAGAAAATAACCACGCACAACCATTGATGCACGTTACGCTCTTTACTCAACTCAATGCAGGAAGAGAGAGAACAGATATCCCAGCATTCCCTTATATACTAGTAGCTACGGCACAACCTAGTTTCCAAAATACCAAAACTCAAATCTTTAATACATCACAATAGGCCTATTTTGAACATGATTGTAGTACCAATTTTAACCACAATCCTACATACTGTTACTATTAGCGTAGGCCTATCTTAATGCTGGTGGTAGCATAAATGTCATTGCACAATTGAGCTAGCCTAGAACTCTAGACGTACCCCTAGCGGTAGCAAATTTGAATTTGCACGGAGGATACGTCTAGAGGCCACTGATAGAAACCCGTTGTATTCTTCCTCTGGCGGCGGATAACCAATCACAGCGCGGTATTTGTACAGGAAATCGTAAGGTGGGCTTTGTACGATGACGACAGCCCTGGTCAAACCAGAGCAGAATCGTCTTTGGCTTTAGTTTTGGACAAATTGCGCTTGTCATTTTCTTTGAAAGTCAAACAAGAAAGTGCACTGAAGTTTTTCGTTCTGAAAAAGATGTCTTTGCCGTGTTACCGACGGGCTACGGGAAAAGTTTGATATACCAGCTGGTACCACTGGCCGGAACGCTAGCCTATTACGTGGAGAGGCAGTTTGAAAGACAACGCAATCACCCGCCCCTCCATTGAGGTACAGTCTATCAGTGGTCTTCAGACTATACATTCTTATGATATAGTCTGGCGTGTCAGGCTACAATTGAGCGATGCAAAGCAAGAATATAACTTAGACAAATGGATGCCGTGGATGAATAAAATGTTGATAGGGGTGCCTTGAGAAGTTTGAGAACCACTGATTTACATGGCTTACATTTAACAATTCAGGTTAGGGGGAGCCGTGGCTCAGTGGGCTAGGGCATCGCACCATTACTCCAGGTTCGGGTCCGGCCCGAGGTCATTTCCCGATCCTACCCCATCTCTCTCCCGCTTGCTTCCTGTCCACCTCTGTACTGTCCTATCTGATTAAAGGCTAAAAGCCCAAATAAATATATATATATTAAAAAAAATCATGTTAAGCTGAATATGCAGGGTAACATGCCCACTTATTGTATGTAGGCTTACCGTACTAATTTTCATGTTTAACTGAATAAACCGTTGAACACAAGTACATTTTAATGAGCATGTTTTTTTCTTCACCAAGTATCAAAGTAGAACAGCTTTCTCAAGCAGTCAGTGATGCATTTTGGAAAAAGGAAATGAGCCCCTGGTCTAATGCACCCCCTGTGTTAAGAAACCCTATCTCAAAGACTGACTTTTTAGTCTTTACTTGGGTAGCATGCAAATTATGAATGGGCCATTTTAATGTAGATTATTTTCAAGATTTCAGTGAGATTAATCTAGATTAAAAAAAATCATCTATGCCCACCCCTATCAAAAATATAAGAAGTCTCTCTTGGGTGAATGGGAAGGAAACACCTACTTTCTATCTATTATAACTTGCTTATGTCTACTTCTAAAGAATCTGCAGTGGACAAAGGACTGGTTAAAAGCCTGGAGAGATGACATACAAGAAGACATAACTGAAGTGGATTGAAATGTGGCCTGTTTAAAGGCACAAGTACAGACAATAAATACAAGGTCTAAACTTCTCCAATATAAATGGTTAATGAGACCATATATGACACCTGTCAAACTTCATCATATGTCTGGCAACATTCCAGACACTTGTAGTAAATGTAGAGATAACAAGAGAACCCTTTTTCATTGTTTGTTAGAATGCCCATTGATTCAGAAGTTTTGGAAAGATGTTATAAATTCACATAAGGTTTCTGAAGTACAGTAGGCCCAGAAAAAAAAAGTGTTTGATGGAAACTTGTTGAAAAGCCAGTCTGGGTGAATATTGTACTTGTATAATAAATATATATAATATTTTATGAAAAAGCTGAATTCAGGTGAAATCTGATACACAACCATAGTCATGGACTCATGGCCAAAATGAATATCTCTATACAGTATGTGTTTGCATTTAATAACCTTTTTACCTGTTGTAAATGTTCTGCTGGTTGGTTTGCTCTGTAAGCCGTTGCTCAGTACAGTGGACACTCTGATGTTGTAGTCTGTTCCACATTGTAGGCCAGTGCTTGTATACTGGCAACGATCACTGTCAATGGTGTTTATATGTTCCTCATTACTGAAGAGCTCCAGCAGGTAAGACACCTGGTCCACTCCAGCTGGTTTGGTCCATTTCAGAAACGCCTTCAGTGATCTCAGATCTACAGTGAGGTTCTCTGGTGGTGGAACCTCTGCAACCTCTGCAGAGTTTGGCAAAAAAAAAAGAGTTGATCTAAAGCTAATCTTGCTACCAGCTAATCATGGTTTTGTTGCCTTACTCAGTTTTTGTAGATAGTACATTTACAATCTGATTTCAATTCAGCTCTTAAGTGTCAATAAAGGGAAATGTTTGAAACCTTGGTATGAGTGTGAATGTGGACACACAGACATTAACACCTGCAGTGTTGGGAAAGTTCATTTTCTACATGAACTAGTTCATAGTTCAGTTCACAGCTCTCAGAGTGAACTAGTTCGCTCATAGTTCATTTTTTTTTCAAAATGAACTAGTTCATTCATAGTTCACAAAATAAATGAACTAGTTCAGTTCAGTTCATTCCCCGCCCCCCCCCCCCCCCCCCCAAAAAAAAATAAAAAAAAATTGGAAAATTTCAAATTCATTGACAAAGCCCATATAAATGCTCCACAGATTATAAGCCATTATTTAATTTGTGTTAATAATGACATTGCTGTATTTTAGTGTTGCATTAGAGCAGTGGTTTATTATTAGTAGTAGTAATAAAGAGTATACTTAGTCCTTTACTGTGTTTTCTGTTATAATCGGTTGGTAGTGCTCTGTAGTGAGTTTAGTCTTTGTTTCGGTAAATTTTGTAATTACATTGTTCAGACACTGGAGGGCAGCAGTGAGCACATGTACTGGTAATGTGGGTTAAAAAAAAGTGTTAGGCATATGTCGCTGTCACTGTTTGTTCTCCCTACACCTCTGCCTACACACAGGCAGTACCCTCCCCCCTTCCACACACACACACACACACTTCCTGTATCTTCTGTAGTCGAACATGTTAACTAGGTCAAAGTAAAAGTCGCTATCTTTAAGCTGTTGTTAGTCAGGGTTTCTGCAGGGATATTAATGAAATCTGGTAACTTGGAATGAACGGAATTCATAGTTCGTTCATCATCTAGAAAATACTGTCCGTTCAGTTCACGTTCTCTCAAAATATGAACGCGTTCATGAACTTTCGTTAATTGAACGCTTTCGGGTACATCACTGAACACCTGTATGGCTGGAGCGTGGTGACACTCACTGATACCTGGGAAAGTGTTATAGGATCTCACCTGTGCGCACAGATGCCTTCACAGAAGGGCCCTGGTGTCCATCTGCACTGAGGGAGGTCACAGTAAAGTGGTACTTCTCTCCTGGAATCAAGCCTGTGACTTTCAGACCAAAACCTGCTACCATGAGGCAGCGCTGCTCTTGGCCTCGTCTCCTGGTCACTCTGTATCTGTGGGGTTTAGGAGTGCCCTCTGGTGGTGACCAGCTTAAAGTCACAGAGTCAGACTGCACTGAGTTGAACTGGATGGGGCCAGGTGGAGGAACACCTTGAAATAAAGACAATAAAGACCACACAGTAGACAAATCCCAAATTGATGAAAATTACCCTTTATTGGGAAAAAGCTTTGTGAATCAACAACATAAACATAACAACATAGTCCTCAAGAAAGCAGAACTCACCATCATAGACATTATCAACAAGATCCTGTAACTGATGTCCCTCCAGGTCTGCAGAGTGCTCACTCACATGAGTCTCACAGTAGGAGGACATGCAGGTCTCACATCTCTTCACAGCTGTGTCAGGGCAGACGTCACACAGCACGACAGATGATACACTGCAAAGAAACAAGACATTTTTTAGGACTAAGTAAGAGTACCCAGGATACTGCATCACTTAATTCATGTGAAAAAACAGTAAGTATAAGTCACTAACAGGAATGATTTGGGTCAATCGCCCTACACTCCCATTGTGGACTTGGTTTAATTTGTGCTGTATAGTAGTTGATCCTTGATTTTCATTGATATACAACAACATTCCTCTTGAGGAAATGTGTGTTCTGATAGACCCTATATCTGTTTCATTAAGTGGTACATACCTTGAGGCTGACTCAGATGCTTGGTAACCAGAATCCACTGCTCCACCACTGATGGAATCAAATACGGCAACCAGACATGCAATATAAATGCACATATAATAAATGTATTAAAACAAACACAAGTGGGCTAAAAATATTACTATGAGTGATTTCATGCCCACTTCTTTCTTAAAGTCTGGAGTAAGTGTAAGCATAGCCCTGCTGCACGAGCCGTCTAACAGCAATATATTTCGTATGAAATTAAAGTATTTCGAACAGCATGGACCTAACGCGAACGCGAAACACTTTACATTGAGTCAATGTAACCTCAGATCTTACTTTCGGTTTCCAACAGTCAGGTCCCATTGATTCAGTGTAAAGTGCCTGTTCGCTTCTGCGTTCAGTCTATGCTGTACCAAATTATTTTGTTCCACTCGCTAACTAGCGCCTTTAGCAAGCTCTTTCAACAGGACTATGCTTGAATTCACTCTGGTACATTCCTTTAAGCTCTGGTTTCAGTATAGACTTTTGTTAGAGGGCTGTACGATTCTGTACAAACATGACAAAATCCAAAAGTGAGTGCGCTAACCATTAAATCTTAAGTTGTGACCGATGCCTTTTAATTATTCTTAATAACAGAACCTAGGTCAAGAATGACACCTAGGTTTTAATGAGGACTTCAGTTTTATCATTATTTAGCTGGAGAAAGTTATTAGTCATCCAGCAGTTGTCCTCGAGACAATCTAGTAAAGGCTGCATGGAATGTATGGGTTATTTCACTCCGGATAATTTCTTTAAAGATGAAGCATGAACAGAAATCCGATGGGAGCTAGCATGACTGTTTAAACATCAAGAGGGGATTTAATCATAACACATCTGTACTAGCTGGCTACCATTATTCATAGTATCAATCAGCTTATTGGTCAATATAATTTTTGATTAATAAAAGATAACTAACAGTTGTCCATTGAGTTATATTATCAATGGCCTATAATTATCAATTTGCTGTGTGTGTGTGTGTGTGTGTGTGTGTGTGTGTGTGTGTGTGTGTGTGTGTGTGTGTGTGTGTGCTGATGGGGGTAGTGTCAGGGTGGGACTTGGGTGGCTGTTAGAGTAAGAAAAACTTAACTAGACATCATCATTTCACACTGAATCTACATTGGCTAATGCTAATATTGGCTTAGTATTTTGTCAATGGGTTGTGTCCTGATTTAAGGCTTCATTCCTGCTGACATTGACATTTTATAAATAAACTACTCTTTCAGAGTTCAAGAATAGTTCATGTGAAAGTTTTTAAGCTACTTATGTATGTGTTACACAAGGTTTTTTTTCTCTTTAAAGCTGTATAAAAGCCCTTAAACAATACTTTATGGTAGATATTGCACATATTAATTGAGGGCAGTCTATATACATCATATCCAAAAAACTTGATGACCAGTCATAATGTCCAAGCTGTAACATTTTAATGATCGTGGGTCGTTTTCGGCGGACATCTTGGATTTTCCCTTTTAAAAGGACCTAAATGAACTTACATTTTTGGGCACTCCTTCTGAAATTATGAGATACATTGTAAAGAGTATGTATACCAATTTTGGCGCTTCTATCCACCGCGTAACGATTTGGCCCTTTTTTGTTGATAACTTCCCCTACTATTTAAGCTTTGTTGTGGTTCACTGTTTGGTCATACAGCTTCTTTGCTGCCAGCACTGAGGCAGTCTCTGCAGTGGCGGAGCTAGACTTTTGTACTTGGGGTGGCCAAGGATATTTCAGGGGGTCCAATGAATATGACAAAAAAAAAGTAGTCTTCCCATCTTTGTGCACATGACAGCATATGGTACGCGCGTGCGCGCGCGCGCACACACACACACACACACACACACACACACACACACACACTTGCTCAAAACCCCTCTCATTTTCACCATTGACAGTATTACTCAGAATTCTGCTCTTATCAACCATTATTCCTGTAGTAGTAGAAGAACTAAGATTTATTTCAATTTTAATTTTAAAAGAATTAGTGAAATATTTCCCCTATTTTCACAGCCTGAAGAAAAACATTAAAACTAACAGTTAAAGGTGCCCCGCCACACAAAACCGTTTTTACCTGTTGCTTTTGGTATAGAATAGGTCTATATGACCTCGAGTTACACCGTGCATGTGAAAATGTAATACTGTCTTCGCTATCGGCAATAGCCCATTAAAAGAAATAGCGGAGAAATTAGGTCAATTTGAATCCATGGTCTGTGCTACGTAGTATAGACAACGTTACAGCCATTGGCTAACTGAGGAGAATTATCGCCCAATCCATGCTCTCCTGTATTTGACTAAAGCCCGCCCCTTGAAATACTCGCGAAAAAGAAGGAATATCCATGAAATGGTAACAGGCAACTATTTTTAGTTTTAACTGAATATCAAAACGTTAGTGAGTTTAGCTTTGGCTATGAGTTTAGCAAACTGTTAACTCATCTACCTGCTAGTCCATCATTTATTCAGTGTCCTGTATATTTTGAGAAGAACTTGTCAACTTGGCGAATTCAACAGTCTTGGTAAGTGTAACGTTAATCTGACTGGATAGGCAAACAGTCGGCTACTCTTGCAATAAGTATCTGATTATGTTGGCTACTGTGACATCCTGACTATGTAGGCCTAGTAAGCTTACCTTTGCAAAGTGGCTGTTTACAATCTGCAAGCTAGGTTGGTGCAGATATCCTCTTTCTCGGTTTCATGATAATATTCCAAGGTTTTTTTTTTCATACCTCGCAATTCGCAATTAAAACTAATGTAAATATTCAGCCCATGTGCTTTACAACGTCGAGCTTCAGCAGCGAATCAGAGCGCAGCCCATTATCACAGTGGAAAAAAAACGGAAGAACCGCATGAAATTTTCGAAGGCTATTCCTACACTCTGCAAACGATCTAATTACGGTCTCTTTGGGCCGTTCTCAGTCCAAGTGAAGTCGCATACCCTATTTGTAGACCTCAAAGAACAATTTAAATACCCTGTAGTGGTGTGGCATGGCACCTTTAATTTATATTTTTCAGATTCTCTTTCTGTAGACAACCTTAAAAATAGGTCTTTACTCATGCAACCATATAGATCATATCCCTGAAGTGAATAGCTTAAGCTACAGGAGCATGTCAAGCTATTGATCTGATGAATGTTGTAATGCAGGCTATGATCAAGGTTAATCATTCATTTCTTTAATTGTCTGGTGAAGCATTTGGCTAGCAACCAGTAACATTGCAGGTTCTACAAGTTCAGATCGTGTGCCTTCACATATTCTACAGCCTAGAATTATACAAATGCTGTGCAGTTGATCAGAGAAAAGGGTTTTTACGGAAGTAATGCAATATGCGCAATAGTTAAATGTAACTAATTTAAAAGTAGATTTTCTAACGAACAATTTACCACAGCAATTAGTTAGTAGTATCATTTGAAACCACTTGAAATGCACTTTATTTTGATGTGCATATTGTGCATGTTTGACAAATGCTGTGAGAGCAGTGTAATGGAGAAAAAGTTAATGTTTTGGATGCAGAATAGCACATGGGAATTAACTTGCGTTAAGCATTAATTTACTTGCGTGCTGCTGTCAAGCCACTGGCAAATCACCCCATGTGAAAATTCAGATTATGTAGGCTACTTTTATTTGATAGCCTCTACAAAAGATATAGATGTAGATCAGGGGCGCCTGCAGGATTGAACAGTAGGGTACGCACAAATCCCCCCCCCGCAAGAAAAAAAAAAAAAAAAAAATGTGCGTAAGCGTCAGCCGTTCTTCAGTAAAAATCAACATAGGCTACATAGCCTACAACGTGAACTTGAACTTGAATTTTAAAATTGACCTACATAAACATTAACTACATAGACTATGAACGATAAACTCTACAATGAACTTTTGTTGCTTTCACACACACATGCGCGCGTGCGGCACTGCGTTACTTTAGGGGGAGCACTAACTTTTTTAACCTGTCATTATATGGCAAGGACGTGTCTTGGTAAAATTGACACTCCTGGTTCTCACATTCGCATAGGAGAGTTCATTTGGGTTTGTGAGCAGCCTATCCTGTTGAAGATAGAGGACATCAATTAGGTCTTTGATGCTGTTGTTTTGAAATATAGGCAAGCGAAGATTTCGCACAAACCAGGAAATTGTTTGTGATATTGTCGGGTTGGATTAACAATATTATGAATGAAGTATGCTTATTTCGAGGCAATTACTGGCGTGGTTTAGACTTCACCAACTTCTTGCACTAAAGCTGTCCGGTGTAGGGACAGGGCCTCTCCCCCTCCCCTCTCCCTTCCACTGGCGCGCGAAACGAAGGGCGCCCACTAATCGCAAATGGCTCATTGAGAAAATGATAATGCATAGCCCAGAGTGATGTCGGCGTAGCATGGGCACTCGCCAAAAAGGCTTGGCCTTACTGCTTTTCTCGAGCTTTCAAACAAAAGAAAATAGGCGAATAGCCTAGGCCTACATGAAAACATTAATCATAAATAGACTAAATCGCATCATATCGTCGATAGATAAGGCCATGCAAGCCTATTAACTCCTAAAAATAAATTTGCCTATTGACACATTTAAAACATTTCAGTAGGCTACCTCAGAACTTGATAAATCTCATGATAAATGACAAATCTCTCCGCCCGATTCTCGCTTGCGCGTCTCTCTCTCTCCTCTCTCTCTCTCTCTCTCTCTCTCTCTCTCTCTCTCTCTCTCTCGCTCTCCCAAGGTACGCACAGTGCGTACAGCCGTACGCCTGGAGGCGCCACTGATGTAGATGTTGCCTAGATATGTAATAAATAGTCTCTATAGACTATAGTGCAAAGCAATTCATTGATCAGAAATTTCGGTTTTGGATGTAAGAAGCACGCCATTTTAGCACGCTAGTTTGAGACAACATTGATGCCTTGATTGATTTCAAATAGCTATTTAATGTCACTGATAGCTTGCACCTTATATACTGTACCTTATATTACAGTACGCTGTATCTTGCAAAGGCACAATCTCAGGCTGACTCAAGTGCTGCATGAGCTCTGACTATTGCTCTCTGGCTCCAAAAAGGCGCTTCTTACAGACGTGCGCTTAACTGAACTGTCAATCATCAGTAGCGAATGAAATTCGGGGAGCGGGTGGGGTAGGGTGGGGGGGCACCTGGGGTGGCCAATCACGTTCCAGGGGAGGCTAGTGCTACCCCTGCCACCCCTCTGGCTCCGCGCCTGCAGTCTCTGGGAATTTGTTGTTTGTTGGAATTTGTTCTTGTTGTTTTGTTTGAAACTTTACTGCCTACCTTTTCCCTTCCCCCATTAGGTCAGGTGGGAGATCTCTTGACCGATCGCTCCTCATGGATACTCCACTGGACACAGTAGAGTCTGGTCCCTTCATGAGGTTCCTGTGAGAAATGAACATAGGTGAATTAAAAATCGGAGTATTATCTCATGCCTACTTTCTTAAAGGAATATTTCAGTATTTATCATTTTAGGTCCTTTTCTTGAGTGTTAGAACGGCTTGCTATTTGCATGTCCGATAATGTCCTTAGATTAGAACAACTTTTATTTTAAAAAGTGTGCAGCTCCTTGAGTGGTACTGTAAGTGGTGTCCATTGACATTGCAAAACAATTATCAAAGCAAAATATAGTTCCTATCTAGTTTTATTTGCCATTATTTTAGTTGATATTACTACACCAAAATAATAGTTCCAGAATGTTTAAAATACCATGTTAAACATGACAGACACTGTATTTCACAAGATAATTGTGTTGGAACATCAATGGGTACCCCTAGTATACTCCCGTTGTTTGAGGTGGCAGAAGTCATTTGACTATATTTCAAAACACTGTATTCTGTGTAAAAGTGTAGATGCAGTTATAAAAATAAACAGATATAATTATTTCCATTTATAAAAATATCTAGTTACATGAAAACAAGCCCTAAATTAAGTCAAAGTGGGCAGAGAAGAGAAATATTGGCTCTTGTTGTCCTAAAAACAGGGGTGTAGTGGGCGTGGAACGCGGGGGTACGCCGTCCACCCACTTCTCACGTGAAAAAAAAAAAAAAAATGAAAAAGCCTACAAATTATATATCAAACGACATGCATTGGCAATGAACATAACCGAATTTGTAGGGGTGGGCGTCGGACGCAAGGGTGAAAGCAACATGCATAGAATACACTGAATGACGGGGGCACGCACACACATGCACTCACACTCAAACTCCTCGGTCGCAATCGAGTTCAGCGGCCCTCTGACCTGCGTGGCTCTGTAGCTAGGCTATGACAATTTCGTTAGTTTTAACCAAAACAGGAAATGTACGTTACACCGTTGCGTTTTCTTTTTGCTTTGTTTTTATCCTCTCAACTGAGGCAGCGTCTGCGGTAAGGGCTTTGAAGTGTTGAAAGTTGGTTTGAATAAGCGCAACGACGCATCATTTTGGATTCCTAGCCCCAAAACAGTAGGCTACCGGTAAATTTAGCCAAGTACAACTCGTACTGAGGCAGGTCGTTTGCCGTATGCTTATAAAATAGTCAGGCTTATCTGTATCTAGCTAAAGCATTAAGTTGCTCTATGCGTGTTATAGCATCAGCATGTTGGAGTTGAGTTGGAGTAAAGTAGTTCACGGATCATTACACCACTTAGATAACGGCATCTGCTTCTTTTTAGTCATTTTTAGCCTACATGAATATAGATGATGTTAAAACCATAACATGATTAAAACAATCTCGAATGGAAACTCACTTATTTACGTTGGACTGGCAGCTAGAAGTTCTGTATTGACAGTTAATCATGCAGCCTAATAATAACAATCATGTAAGCGACTGGAGATAAAGCAAGGTTTTTTTTTTTTTTTTTTTTGGGGGGGGGGGGGGGGGCGTCGTCATCACAAATAGCGTACCCCCACTTCAAAAATCCCCACTACACCACTGCCTAAAAATGCAGTACAGTATCATGCTGTGGGTAGACAGAATTTCAGGATGGGTTGTAATTTAATTACATTTTTTATTTCTGTTAGAGGGCTGTATGATTCTGTACAAAAATCACAAAAGCAAAAAAATTGTGAGCTAGCCTCAGAGGCCAGATGCCTCTGTCACATGCAGCTTAAGATATATTGGCTAGCTCACAAATATTTGGTTTGTTGTGGTTCACTGGTTGGTTATACAGCTTCTTTGCTGTCAGCACAGAGTCACTGGAGCAACCTGTTGTTTTATTTGAGACTTTACTGCCTACCTCATCCCTTCCCCTGTTAGGTTAGGTGGGAGACGTCTTGACCCATCATTCCTCATGGATGGTCCACTGGACACAGTAGATCCTGGTTCCCTCATGAGGTTCCTGTGAGAAATGAGCAAAGGTGAATTAAAATTCGGAATATATGTGATCTTTCTAACAGTTCAGTTCCCGATAATATCCTTAGAACAACCTTAAACCTTTATTTCAAAACCTTTGCAGCTCACTGAGTGATAAGTGGATCCAATGATGTTCAAATTGAATTATCAAAGTGAAATACAAAATAAAGTATGACAGAAACTGTATTTCGCTAGCATAAGTGCCATTCTGATACAGATGGGGGGATTCTAAGCAAATAGCCGAGACAGGACCAATGGTCAAAATTTTGGTGTTGATTGTGGTGATTCATTCCAGACAGTCCAGAAAAGGGGCTAAAGGTTATCAACACTATCTTATCTTTTAAAGGAAAGATCCGGCATGTTTCAGTGTAGAGTTCTGTTAAAGGGCTTTACGTCATTTGATTCAGTACAAAAAAAGTCCATTCAGAAATGAGGAAGCTAGCTGTTATAAAGCTGTTAAAGAGGAACTACCGGTTTGCAAGACCAGCCTTTACTTGCAGTTTGTGCTCACATTTGTTTGCCACAGAGCTCCCCCAGGCAGGTGTCTATTTCCCAAAAGCTTCTCAAAAGCATTGCAGACAAGTTAACAACTTTGTTAAGGCACAAGAACCATCTGGAGAAAGAAACTTTATCTCACTGTAGATTAGAAGAAAATACTGTTCTCTCATGTACTGCAATTCCCCATTACCAACCAAGTTACCCCCTACAGCTCCCCAAGACTGTGCCACCGGTCTGCCTCCCAAATCTTACATATTACCTATGTCCACCCAGAGGAGGATGAGCGAGGTGAAACTGCCATCAATCGACCAAAAAGAACAATCGCAATGATAAATTAAGCTAAATTTAAGCTAAAATAATTGCAGTTCCTCTTTATGGACATAGAGCCTGTGGTCACCTGTTGATCAAGTGCGTCTTTGCTTCTCAGCCGAGTTTAGCTTACCCATCAGGTACACCTGCCCACAGCTGGTCATCCTCTGGCCCCCCATCAAGGTCACTCATCTTTATGGAGTGCATCCTTATTGCTGTCCTCCCAGATCAAATCATGTCTGGTCAGGTGAAACTGCAGAGAGTAGCCTGCAGTATGAGAGCACAGATCATTGCACATGACCACACCCACCCCCTTAAACCCTTTCATTCTGCTGCCATCAGGGTGCATATTGTTAGCCTCATAGTCATAGGATAATTGCCCAGGTAATTTTTTGGCCAAATACTGATAGGCTATTTGCATAAATTTAATCTCCTACCACTTCTGCACCACCATGTCTTTGTTACTATCTCATTTGCCAATCACAACACTTGGAAAGACAACATAAATACTATGTCATAAACAAACATTCATTTTACTTGACAGGTGTTACCTACAGTAGTAGCCTAGTGGTAAGAGAAGAGGGTTCCTGCCGGCCAAAAACCCATATTAAAAGTAAACCATGCGTTGATTAAGTAAAAACACATCTAACGTTTCCAACAATATGGCATTAGAAATAAGTGAAGCGGAAATTTCCTCTGCAGCAATTTTTTATCTGTGTTGCTCGCGCGTGCTGCACACATCTCATCATCGGCATTGGCAGGGCACTTTAGCTACGATCATCACCCGGTGGAATGGAATACTGTTTTCTGATTGGCTGTCAGGGTGTCTGTTATGTAAGGGATAACGGCTGCCGAGGTGTCCCAATATCAGAAAAATGATGGACGACGTTATGTAGCCTATTTTTGACTAGGCTGATTGTGGGAAGTGGGAAAAAAAGAAATGGGGCTACCTTTCTATCATAATAAATGGCACATGGTTGAAGTCCATTGGCATAACCTACATGCATAATGCACATAGGCCAATGAGGTGTTGGATAATTAGCTAAATCAATTTTGATGTCAGGATAGCGTCAGCTTTCAGAATCTTTCTACAGGCTACACTGCACCTCACACATGATATGAACAGACACACTCCTTTTTTTCTCCCATGGACATCCACCACCTATCAACTTTTGACCTTGTTTGCCCTTCCTTGTATTCATCCGCATGTTCCTTGTATTCACCAGACCACACCTTCTCATTTGGAACGATGTCTGGAAAGTATCCTCCAAGTTCTAGAAGGCATCAACCATGAACGTGACCAGTGGATTAAGATCAAAAAGTCTTACACTCAGTTGATCTTAATTAGCACCATTTTCCTATTTTCAATTTCTCATTTATTTATTTATTTATTTATTACATAGTCAAATATTTTTTAGGAGTCAGTCTCTATGAGACTCATGTGGTTTACACAAAGGCTTGATATAAAGTCAGCCAGTCAACTCATTATTTTTCTAATCAGATTTTTGGTCTATGAAAGCCTTCTTAGAAACAAATAGGGACTTTTAAAGTTTCAGGGTTGTGGAGTGCAATTTTTGGAGAATGTGATAATTCTGGAATTCACATATTATCTCAGTCAGCCTTTATGAGGTGACATTTGCACTGAGATGGTGAAGAATGAATCCTAATTTGTTCAAACAGATCAAAACAATCAATAAAAAACTGTAGTAGTGTCACTTATTATAGATTATGCCTGTTCATACTGATACACTTACTCACAATATCTCTTATATAACCAGAACAAGTTCTTTGACTGGACAATGTTGATTGAAGTCTTCTTCTCTAAACCCCTAAGTATAAATCAACCACAAGTCCTTAAGGCGAATGGAATCAAAACGCTGACATGTTTTGGACTTTTCTTCACAATAAGTGTAGGCCTAGCAATTTCCTCCGTGTCGCCACCTTCACCGGGCAATATTGACTTTCACTGTACATGGGCTATTTAATGTCGGACTATATTATTAGTAGGCTATAGGCTACTGCGTCAAACTATGCTACAAACCGAGTAGCCTCGAGAAAACGAAAGTAAAAATGTGAAATACAGTAGGCCCTGGAAGTGCCAAAAACAAGCTATTCCATATGTTACGAAACCTTAGTGTACGTTTTTTAAGTGAGGTAAAGTACGTACATAAGCAGTTTAAACAGGTAATCACATAGGCCTATAATTGATGCGAGAGACTCACCGAGAGACAGAACCTGAAAGCATCGAGGGGCGAAACGACGTCACTACTTTTCAGGTGTCATGGTCTGCATTTGTCCACTAGGTGTCATCTTGGGTTTTACTGTATGTATTTTTTTTTTATTTTTTATTTTTTAACCTCCGCCAAGGAGGTTATATTCTCGGTCGCGTTGGTTTGTCTGTAGTCTGTTTGTTTGTTTGTTTGTTTGTCAGCAGGATAACTCGAAAAGTACTGCACGGATTTGGATTACATTTTCGGACAATGTGTATATTGGGACAAGCAAGAACTGATTCGATTTTGGTGGCGATCAGTGACCCAGAACATGATCTGGAATGTATTGTGTCCGACCACATTGCCTTGGCGGAGGTCTGCGCTCTCTGAGTGCTTTTCTAGTTGACTATGTTAATGTATGAGAGGGTGAGTGGGAGAAAAAGGAATGGGGCTACCTTTTCTATCGGAATGAATGGCACATGGTTGAAGCACATCGGCATAAAAAGCCTTACACTCAGTTGATCTTAATTAGTGCCATTTTCCAATTTTTAATTTGTTATTTATTCATGTATTACATCACATAGTTTTTAAGAGTCAATTTCTAGACTCTGCACAGGGGCTTTCTTTTGAAGCAATCCTGTGCCTCTCATTGAAGAAAATCATAGTTTTCGGTCTATGAAAGCCTTCTTTGAAACATCTAGGGACTTTTAAAGTTTCAGGATTGTGGAGTACAATTTTGGAGATTGGAGAAAATTCTGGATTTCACATGTTCTCAGTGAGCCTTTATGAGGTGACTTTTGCTGTGCTGAGATGGTGATGATAAAGACTGAGTGAATCCCAGTTTGTTCAAACAGATCAAAGCAATCAATAAAAAAACTAGAAAAGCGCTCAGAGAGCTAATGTGGTCACAGATGGTGTTCTGGGTAACCGTTCACCACCAAAATCGAATCACTACTTACTCATCCCTAAAACAGATGCTGTCCAAAAATTTAATCCAAATCCATGCAGTACTTTTCGAGTTATCTTGTACACAGACAGACAGCACACACACACACACACACACACACACACACCCAGCGAAAACATAACCTACTATAGTATAACTATAGTAGTTCCACTGTTTAGCCCTGTACGTTGTTTTGAGAATGTTCCATATGAGTTGACTCCTGCCTCAAAGCAATCAATAAAAACTGCAGTGCAAATGTTTAGACCCATGCAACGTACTGTACATATTTGGCAGCAGGAGAGGTCATTGGACTCCCCATGTCTCTGAGGTTGTTCCAGTCAAAGTCCTTTTAAGTCGCTTTGGCTCTATTTCACAGAAACATTACATGACTAACATGAGGGATTGTGCATCCATGGCATACAGTAGCTTAGTAAGTTCAGTATTTTTTACATGCAGTGTTGTAAATGTATGCTTCATGCTGGTAGTCACATACATTTAGCAAACTATATAGAATTGTGTGTGACATTTGTTGCAAATATTTGAACATGCCATACTTAGGGTTAACAGGTCTGGTCTGACTAATTGTGTTTTTATCATCTGCTCTTCTCCGGAAGAAAGGATAAGATAAGGAAATTCAATCTCCATATCTGCACCTTATGTCTGGTACCTGGGAGTCCTAGTTCTACTTGAGCTGTCAATCAACACAGTGTCGTCATGGCGACCCCAGCTGTGCTGTTATGCGTTGCCTCCTCATTCCTCCTCATGGCCAGTGAGTAACATGGCCTGGGTGTGTGTGTGTGTGTGTGTGAGTGAGAGAGAGAGAGAGAGAGAGAGAGAGAGAGAGAGAGAGAGAGAGAGAGAGATTCTTGGAAATGCCTCACCAATAAAAGTGACTGGTGACATTGTGCTGTTGCTCTGTGAGATGCTGGACCAGTAAAAGTGGCTGCTGATATTGTGTTGATCCTCTGATGTGATGTGTTGTTGCTCTGTGTGATGTTGTGTTGATGCTCTGTGCTAATTTGTGTTGATTCTCTGTGTGTATAGACACACACACAAGCTAAATTAATTTGAGTGTTACTCTGGACACAATACGCCAATCTTCCTTAGGTACCTCAAATTATCTTTACATTCTCTTGACAGTCCTTTGGACAATTTTTACATCAAACAAACTTTCCGGTAAATGAAAACTCTTCTTGCTAGATGCCACTAAGATCATCGTGGCCCCCTCTGACGTGGATATTCAGGTTGGGGAGAGCACAGTGCTGCCCTGCACGGCCTCCTATGACCCCATGCTAAACTTGACCTTCATCTGGACAGTGGACTCCAAGCTCATCGACTTTGACCTGCAGAGGAAACACTATGTGCTACTACAGGTACAGATGCTTACACAGTAGTAATTACAGGTAGTACTTTGGACCCCTGACAATGGCTGCGGAATGGTCTTTAGTCTTTAGTCTTAATAGTCTTTTTACCCTCAATATTGCCCACTTCCAGGCAGCGCTGCTTCAAGGCACTATCGGACCAGGGGGTCCCAAGGGTTAAGGTGAGGGTTAAAGTAAAATACCAGAGTAAATTCAAGCATAGCCCTGTTGAAAGAGCTTGCTAAATGCGCTAGTTAGCGAGTGGAACAAAATAATTTGGTACAGCTCAGACCGAACGTGAACGCAGAAGCAAACAGGCACTTTACACTGAATCAATGGGACCTGACTGTTGGAAACGAAAGTAAGATCTGAGATTACATTGACTCAATGTAAAGTGTTTCGTGTTCGCGTTAGGTCTATGCTGTATGAAATTCTTTCATTTCATGCGAAATATATTGCTGTTAGAAGGCTCGTGCAGCAGGGCTATGCTTAAACTTACTCCGGTATTTCCCTTTAAGGGGGTTAGGTTTAGGATTAAGGTTAAGGTAGGTTCTTGCAGGCAGTGCTGCCAGGAAGGTGTCTTTGAGGTGTGTGTGTGTGTGTGTGTGTGTGTGTGTGTGTGTGCTTTTTTCTTGCAGGATCGAGAGAACAGTGGTGACCTGTTGATAAAGGACGCTCTTGCATGGCACTCAGGCCGATATGCCTGCACTGCCCAGACTGTGGTAGACAATGTTACAGTGATCGCTGATGTTGTAGTCAAAGGTACACACAAACACACACACACACACACACATTTGCGTACTTTGTAAGAACAGACACTTTTGTCCAGCACAGCTTTTGACCTTTACCAGGGGCCTGTGTCCTATTGCCATATAAAGAAGTCAACAGCTTCATCGGTTGCAATGTAATTAGCCATTGCCAATCCGCTAACTTGCAAACTGGCTTCCAATATGGTTTTGGCTTTTGGTTGCATTTGGACACTGCAAACCAGTTAACCTGCAGACTGATTACCAATGTCGGAAATAGACATCAGGAGAAATCTAAAAGTAACCAAATACACATTTCTTCTCCCTCTCACTCCATCTGTCTCATTTTCCTTTTCTCTCTCTTCTTCTCCCCTACTCTCCTCAACTCCTTTTTTCGTCAAACTCTCTCTCTCCCTTTCTCTTTCTTTCTCTTTCATTCTCCTTTTGTCTCTCCCTACATCTGTCTCACTCTGTTTCTCCCACTGTCCATTTCTCTCTCTCCCTTTCTCTCTTCCCCATTTTTGAATATCCTTCTCTCTCTTTCTCTCCCTGTCTCTCTCTCTCTCTGTGTGTCTCTCTCTATCCCGCCCTCCCAGGCCTCCCTGGCCCCCCAGGTGGGGTGATGGTGGAGGAGGTGAGGGACACATCGGTGAAGCTCATCTGGACACGGGGCAGTGAGCACGGCCTGCCCATCAAACACCACCTCATCCAGACGCGAGACTACTACGCCCTCGACCCAGACGACTGGAAGGATGCAAAGACCTGTGAGTCCACTAGAGGGCGATGTTGGTTTGTCAGCTGATGAGCCCTAGTTGAACATACTGAGCACAGTAGAGTAAGGATGCAGTGTCTCCACAGAGACAGACTTGAAAAACACCTCAATCATTCAGCCAGTAAGGTGCTAGCTGGAGTGACATGAGAAAAGAGACACCAAAAAAATATTTTGTGACAAAACAAGAAGAATATACAGGAGTGTAGAAACATACTGTAGCGTACCTCTTACATAGGTGTACTTTGTTGAGAACAACTGGGATTGAACTTACTGGGATTGATCTCTTGCATTGGACTTACAGTACATAGTAGGCTTAGTGAATGTGAAGATACCTACTTCTCTCTCTCTCTCTCTTTCTCTTCTCCTCAGCTCCTGTATTCCTAGATCGTTTTGCGACGTCAGCTGAGGTGGTGGATCTTTACCCCTACATGCAGTATGAGTTCAGGGTGATCGCCGTCAATGAACTGGGCCCAGGGGAGTCCAGCTGGCCCTCCAAGAAGATCACAACCTGGGATGCAGGTAGAAAACTCTCACAGCTCTCTGAGCATAACATTAGATTCTTCCCTATTAGCATAACATGATCCTGAGTATAGCCTTACATTAGCGTCTTCCATATTAACATTACAGGAACCTGAGTACCGGTATGTAGCACAACATTAACGTTAGCTTCTATTATGAAGCTGAGTAGGCCTACATAGCATAACATTAGCTTCTTCCATATTAGCATTGTGAAGGTGAGTATATAGCATGACATTAGCTTCTTCCATATTAGCATTATGGAGCTGAGTATATAGCAACACATTTGTTTCTTCTTGGTGGTGTAGTTCCTTCAGTGGCTCCCACAGATGTTGGAGGCTTTGTGGGGATCAACGGAGAGCTGACCATCACCTGGACGGTAAGCTGGGGTCATTTATTCCTCTCTCATGGGCCCTAATTTACATAGGTGAGGTGAAGCAGAAAAAATATCATTGGCTGATCATCAGAACTCCCAGGTTTACCTCCCATCATTGTAAAACCAATTGCCTTCCAAGTAGTCCACTTTAATTTGAATTAGGGGATTTATAATTCCTTATTTAGTAAATTGCTTTGTGCACTTGGCTAAAGGTCTAGTGTTCCATGTGACAGCACTGGGTTGACCCATTGATGTTAGTGCTAAGAATGCTGTATTGAATTAGCAAATCAATTTATGTCATTTACTGTTTAAAAAGTCTACTCTAGAGATAGTAATTGTTGGTAAGCTTCATTGCTATGATACACTTTCTCCCCAGCCCATCCAACCGCAGTTCTACTACGGGAAGAAGTGTGGTTACGTGGTGGCCTTTAAACCCCATGAGAACTATGACTGGGGCTGGGCCACAGTGACTGACCCTGAGACCAGGCGCTATGTGCACAGGGACCTGTACATCACCCCGGGGACAGAGATACAGGTGAAGGTGAAGGCTTACAACACCAAAGGAGAGGGACCTTACAGCCTGTCCTCTGTCGTCTATGCACCACAAGGAGGTAAGGCACACACACGCCTACATTAGCATACATTGTAAAACATAATACTTGGTTGAGCTTGAATAAGCTAATTCCAGTTTACTTGGAGAAAATAATAAAATATTGCCTTAAATGAATTAATTAAGACAACCAACCA